>JBCFYV010009882.1:41855395-42067957 GCA_039000515.1 Timema cristinae
ACGCACTTACGCTAATGTGTAATGGTAGGGTGATTGTGAGATGAAATGGAGGACCTACAGTTTAACGTGGAATCCGAACCACGGTGGAGACCTGGCATTCCTCACATTAACAAGGTGTCTTGTCAGAGGTGAAGGAAGGGTTTGGCAATCAGATAAATCTTTGCCGGGACCGAGGATTGAACCACGGCCGCCAGCATAGAAGTCTGACACCTTACCCCTAGACCACCAGGTCACCCGAAAGTTAACTAAAATGCCAAGAAATTAAAACAAATTGAATGTTGCCAGTGTTAATACAATAGTTCCAACACGTAAGTAATTTTTAACATATTTTAATAGTCTTTTAAATGTAATTTATTCATTTTTTCTAATTTATTGGTGTGGATTTTAAATATGCATTAATATGTTTAATGTTCCTAAAAGTGATATGATAATTTCTAACAATATTTATTTAGAAAATACTTAATTTGTCTTCCATAAAGCTTTGTGAATGTTAATCCATGTTCTCACGCGTCATTTCAGTGATTCACTGAAGATTAATTCAAAATAAACATCATAACACTCATTTCATTAGACTGAATTATTATTTCACGCTTTCGTTTAAAGTTAAAATGAGTTATATTTTTATTCATTGTTAATTATCATCATTATTGAAAAATTAAAACAAAATTAATCGTGTGAACACGTACAAGAATTAATGAATTCGTTTTTATTTAAATGTAAATATTTATTTAGATATTTACAGACAATGTGTTGTTATAAGATTTCTCAAAAATGGTATTTAAGTGGCGAGACGAACAAACCGACCCATTTTTGAATTGTTACAGACAATTTGAATGCATACGGAATATAAGAAGTGATTTATATCACATAAAACAGCATGTGGCACTATTTTAGTAAATTAAACATTAGTTGATTATTCTCAACATGATCATTAAGATAAATGACATATGTGAATCAATTCTTTTAATTTTTATTTTCACTAAAAATGACTCACTTGAAATTATTCATTGAAAAAGACACGTGAGAACATGGCTTTAAGCGCTGGCTAGTGTACTGAGTGACGTCACACGCTCAGCCAATCAGATGTATATCTCCAACTGGCGCTACCTTCTATTCTCTTTACATTGGTCACAATGGTGTTCTCCTTATCTTACCGTGGCAACCAGCTGTTGCTGTTAAGTCTTGCTAGTGTTTTTACATGACTTTATTGCGCATAGCTGTTGAGAAAATGGAAACATAGCACGTTAAGCAAAAAAACAGAAATATGTGATTTTATACAGACCTGAGAAATATAAGCTATTAATAAAACGAGCTAAAGGTAGGTCTACCATTTTTGATTTTTTTTTTATGTCGTGAATATGCGTAGATGTGTTTCAAAGCCAAATTAATAGAACATATAAGAATCAATTTTTGAATATTAATAAAATAAATTATTAGATAATGTTGTTGTATATAGTGTTTTTTTTATCATCCCTTGATAAAGTGAACATTTTGATAGTCTGAACGTCCATGACAATTTCAGGTTTGGATTAGCAAAACCATGTTAGAGGCCCTATATATTTCTCTTTTAAAACTTATTGTATAATAGATTGTTTTGGGTGTAGTTTATATGATTTGTTTTAGATGTAGTAGTTGACCCGCCTCGGTATCGTAATTGGCTAACGCGCTTGTCGTGTTGAGCTCGACTGCTGAGGACGGGGAGATCGAGGTTCGAATCTCGGTCGGGTGAACTGGGGGTGGTTTTTCCTAAATGGTTTTCCACTCTCCCTCCACGCAAATGCGGGTTTACTTCCTCTAATTCAACCTTCCCAATTCCTAATCCATTAGCGTAATTAGTACTTAAAAGCGTATAACCCGACCGGGTAGTAAGACGCGGTGCTAAATATTATTATTATTATTATTATTGTTTTAGATGTAGGTCATAGAATATGCATAGCTTATATCATGCACCAACAACTTTGAGAAGTATAAAGTTGAGGAGAAATTTTATTTGGGGGTATGAGAATGAAAGAAGATTGAATTATATTGCTATAGACCTTTTGATTAACGATTCGGTTTGGTATAAAATTACCTCAATTAATAGTGTGCTTCAACACAAGCAATTTGTGTGCGAGCTAAACAGTATATATAATATTTATTTTGAAAGTTTTTACGCCCGATATACCTTAAAGGCAACCCGCCAAACCTATATAACAGAGATATAAACAGAAGTTGCTACGGTCATTACCTCTGAGCCTCACTTTCGAACTGCCAAGTGACCGCACGCCAAACCTCTGGAACCAAGTACGTACATTTATTTTACTTTCACATGTTTTAATTTATCATATAGAGAAAGTATTGTGTACGTTAAATTGTTTGAGCATTTGATTTTGATGAATTCCAAAAATCACTCTTCCTAAAATACATCCAACATTTACGTTTATTGTGATCTAAAATTATTTTGATAAGTATGAATAAAAGACCTATATTCACTTTTGACCGTCAAACCTATATCAGTGGCCACACGGTCCAAACATCTGTCTCACAATAGACTATATTGACAATGAGGTTAGCTTCGAATCTTGGCTGAGTTCACTGAAGTGGTTTCCCATTTCATCTTCACGCTAATGGGGATAAATTTCTTTTAAAACTACCTCCCTCATCCCTTTCCCTAAAGTGAAGCCATTAATCACCCTGATAATATAATAATAATAAAAGTTTAAAAATCCACTTCGTCTTAGTACCCGTTTGCATTGTACTCAAATATTTTAACCACGCCGATGGGCTGGGTATGCGAAAGGAAGATATTAGAGCAACTGTTTATAGGTTTTCGGGGAGGGAGGTTGGGAAAGTATTTAGAAGAAAAAAAAACCTAGCACAGTTAGCCGAGATTCAAACCCTTATCTCTCCATCACCGACAATTCAGTCAAGGGTGAGAATGATGTTCAACCTTAAATTTTTTAAATAAATATTCTATTAAAATTAGGCTAGTTCTTGTTTGTATTAAAGGAAACTACAAAACTATATCAAACTATATGCTGAGGGTGTAAATAAATTGAGATTTAGATGCACATAGATACTATTTGTTTGTGTATTTAAAATGACACATGACCCGCTTTGTGGCCGCGTGGTTCAAGGTGCAACTATTGTATTTGACTAGACTGCCTATTGTGGGGAGATGGAGGTTTTAATATCAATTGGGTGTACCGAGATTTTTCAAAAATGATTTTGCACTCTCCCTCTACGCAAATGCGGGTATACTTCCACTAAATATAACTTTCATAATCCCTAAAACCATCAGGGTAATTAGTACATATGCGTATAACAAGACACAATGATAATAAAAAAAGACCCACATTTATACAAGTATCTCAAGTGCTGTTTTAAAAACGTAACTCTTCGACTTCCGATACTTGATGATGTGACTAGTTCGCCAACTTATGAGGTGCTCGCACATTCTCTCTTGGTGTATTCGCGTTAGTTGATATGTCATCCAAACAGTGTGTCCTGTCTCACTGAGCTGCCTCGTAATAGTAATGCAATGTCAATGCAAATAAGAATTACAACTAACGCCCCTGGCTAGTCATGCGTCCGCAGTGAAAATATTACGAGGGATGCCATGCACCACAGCTGATCTTGACGGGGAGATGAGGGTGAGTGGGACAGAGGGGTTTCTTCATGCCCCAAGGGATATAGGGTTGAACAATTACTCAATGCTCTATTCATTTATTTCATGTCCCAAGACACCTCTTTGTTTTCCTCCTCAAGTTCCCCCTCCCCCCGCATACAACCCTCACCCTCTCCTAGCAAAGAGGAAAACACAGGGGTTCACGTCTATAAGATGACTTTCTAGAACTTTGCTTAAAATAAGCTTTATTTATTTATTTTAGGTATTTATCGTGCACTTTCTATACCGACTGATTATATCAGCACACGTGAATTTCTATAAGCGAGAGCGAAATGGCCTACCAATTTAACCAGGAAAGGTATTTTCACATACCTTACAGGTTTATTTTATATATCACAATCGGTATGGGACAGACGGCTTTGCTTCTTCTCCAAAGGAAGTTGAGCTATGGATTTTAACGCCAAAGAAAAATCTGCCTAACCTGACTGGAATTGGACCAATAAACACCGGGTCCTGAGACAATCACCTTATCCTAAGACCACCGAGGTCGACAACATGAACTATTGAAATTAACTGAATATCATGAAAACATGAAAACAATTTTACTTTTTTAGATTGAATTGGAATTCGTTACTTTTATTTAGGAAATGTTGAAAGCAATGGTGATTGGTGAACACTAAGTATATGTGGCAGGTAAAATATATACGGTGCACCGGACAGACTTTCTCGCTAATTTATATTAAAATAGACATTCACTAAAAACTCGTAAGATTTGTGAAACGGAATAATATAAGTGTTGCCAAAAGAGTCCACCAAATAGAGTAAATGAAATCATACACACTGTTACAGAAACGTAAGTGAAAGAGAAACATCTCTGTCCACCAAATATATCCACATAATCTATATTTATTTACTTATAGCTCAAAAATTATTCGTTTTATTAAAATATATTTCAAATTAAAGATTTTTATTTGTAGTATTACTACAACTTTATAATGATGAGTTATTTCGTATCTTAATAGTTGTGGATATGAGACCATAATTGGAAATTTTTCCTTATGTAAGGTACCCTCAAGGTCATTTTCATAGGAAAACCAGAACTGCCATTGTGTTTGCAATGTTAAATAATGCCTAAATACAAAATGTAATCAAAATCATTAAAGCGGATTTCAATAAAATATATATTTTAAAATCTTTTTTGTCCTTTACTTAACTAGGTGCCCTTAATGGGTAGGATATCTAATTCCAAAAACACTCCTCGGAAAACCTTATGAAAACCCTAGACATCAAGTCTTAGGGGCCAGTTTCATAGTCAAATTTAGTACGCCTCAAGTGCGGCGCTACACTTAGTACATGACGACACCTACCTAAACCAGAATGGAATGGGCCAGTTTCCAATGCGAGAATGGCCCATTCCATTCGAGTTTAGGTAGGTGTCGTCATGTACTTAGTGTAACGCCGCACTTGAGGCGTACTAAATCTGACTATGAAACTGGCCCCTTGGTGTCATTTTGTATTTAGTGTAGCACCGTACTTAAGGCGTACTAGATCTGACCATGAAACTGGCCCTTAGCCCTGTCGGTAAAATAGTTTCGGCTCTAGTCGGAGATACAGACAGAAGACATAGAAAAAAAAACCTTTTTCGGTTTCAGGGGCTCATGATGTCATCGATATTTATAAAAATCTCGAATTAAATTATTTTTTACGATCACAATACTTCTTTCTCCGGCGGTCGAGAGAAAGTAACAAGCAAAAAAAAGGATCATTTTTATAAGCTACCAACTAATGCCATACACAACTTTCATGACTAATAGACTATTTTTTATTATTTTTAGCACCGTGTCTTACTACCCATTCGGGTTATACGATTGACTAAAATTATAGTTTTTAGCTAAGAAAATAAAATATATTTTAATAAGTTTATTCAAGCATAACTAAACAAAGTCGAAATATTAATATACGCATTCGTCCATGTCAAGAAAAACATAGTATAAGTGTTTTAATTGATGAACAAAAATATTCATGAACCCAATATAGTTTTTTTCGGGCATTTGAAAAATATAAACGGTGTCTTATTTAATTTAAACCTGTTTAGGTGGCCACATGGCTTAAGGCACTACTCTCGCAATAGACTAGACTGCTAATGATGGAGAGATTGAGGTTCAAATCTCGGTCGGATGTACTGAGGGGGATTTTTCCAAAAAGGTTTTCCACTCTCCCTCCACGTAAATACGGGTACACCCCTCAAAATATAACCTTCCTAATCCCTTTAACCATTAGCATAAATAGTACTTAAGCGTATAACCCAAAGGGGTAATAAAACCGCGGTGTTAAAAAAAAATTTAAAACTTAATAAATATCAGATTTTAGATGTTTACGCGTTCTTATAAGATGCTCTTAGTTTTTTCATTCATGCGTCTATATTTATAAAGTAAACTTTTAGAATAAAACTATTTAGTATACATGATCGATAAACAAAGTTTGGCTAATTTTTTAAGATGCTGAAGGATTGCTTGGATATTCAAATATATATCTTGCAAAAAAAAATAATAATTTCGGGCTAGTGAACACATCACAACTAGATAGTGTAAGTCTTGGCTAAAATATAACTGAGAGAAATGTCCCCGAACTTTCTTGGAAGAAGAGTTAATATCCACTTAAGGAAAAACCACCCTCAGCACAACTTTCTGGGATTCGAGTCTTAAATTCCCTGTCACCGGCAAATCAGACTAGATGAGCTTGATGTTTAATCCGGATGCCCACTTATGCTGGTACACTTAGTCTATTTCTGCAAATATTTATAAGCTGTTTACTACGTTTTAAGAATAAGTAATTATTTGTATTAATTATTGAAAATATGGTTGTCTAAACTAATAGTTAGGAGTAAACCATTTATCTGTTAATCTCAATCAACTTTATCATTATATTACAGGTTATGATAAGGGTAATACAGTACGTGGCTGACTCCAACCTGTTGACAAGTCTCAGATTAATGTTGAATCATGTTGTCAACAATGGCGACTGGAGTCTGATGAGCACTTGGGAGAGGGAAATGGGGTTTATTGTTCCCCCATCCACCCTACCCAACCTCCAAGTCTCTGGGGAAAACCATTGGTTTAAATCACGGCAAACACCCAGACCCCGAGAGGGACTGTGACAAGTTGCATTTAATAAAAGTAGTAGCATTAATAATAATAGAGGGTCCACCAGTGGCCGTGTTCACTGTACTATTAGAAAATATCGTCTGAATTTTAACTAACTAGCACGCACTATAGCCTACTAAATATCATTCCTGAGGTAACTGCAGATCTTATGGAGAAAAGCTTTATCTTCGCTCTCTCTCAGTTAACTGTAACAAAATCTCCTCACACTCGGTTGTTTGAAGGTGGTGTACTGGGGTAAGAAGGTGCTACTAGCATCATTGACTAACCAACGTTGCGAAACTTGTCTTATATTTGAGAAGATATTGTCCAAACGAAAACGAGAGAAATACAACGCTGTTTCTCAATGCAGTCAACTCTCGATAACTCGTACTTAAGTGAGCAGGGGTCTGTCTGAGTTACGAAAAGTCCATCTTATAGAGGAGAAATAAAGTTGTGCCTATGGAATGAAAACAAATAATTTATCTAAAGTAATAGTATACTTAAATGTGACGAGGTAAACAATACATATCATATAAGACACGTACACAAATAACACAGTTAGGTACAGGAATGGGAAAGGTTGAGATCACAATAGGCCTATAGTACTTGCAAATTATCTATATTCTGTAATGAATGTGTGGGGGAAGATGGTAGGGTTAGTAGCGCTGAGTTGCTAGATCTCCGATAGCCCCCTGTATTACACTATTTATATAAAAATTTTAGCCTGTCAGCTCGCGGCTAGCATGTTACTATATAAAATTTTACTTTCGGAAAATTTTGTCCGACTTATCCGAGGTTCGGGTTATGGAGCTCCGAGTTATCGAGAGTTGACTGTAGTAACCATGCAGTTTTCTCAGCGCTGATATCCAGTATAGTTCTACTACTGGCCATCAGTGACCTGAACTATCTCTGAGCTATAGGAGCATGATGACCAGGCTGAATACCTAATCACTCCCCCAAAGAGAGGATACAAAAATCACTAATTGGGAGAAACTATGGCCAGTGATTCTGTCTGAAAATAGAAATCCTGGCTAACGGGCGAGAGTCAATCTATGATTGAATCCTGGTGAACATTTAAGTTTTATTTGAGTAACCATTGAGGTGAAATTATAATATATCTCGATTGTATCGATTTTAAAAATGTCACAAGCCTAATACTAGTCCTACAGTTATTCTAGTCGATAGTTCTTGACAACTTATAATCAAGTGTCCCCGCGTGCAGGGGGACATGACTCATGAGCTTTTGATCTAACCAGGCTTGTCCCATGTTCAGGATCATTTATTTTATGGTTCGATAGTGGAGATAGGTGACCTGGCGGTCTAGGGGTAAGGTGTCGGACTTCTGTGCTGGGGTCTGGGATTCAATCCTCGGTCCCGGCACAAATTTATCTGATTACCAAACCCTTCCTTCACCTCTGACAAGACGTGTATTAATCACAGCTCGTGAATGTGTGGAATGCCAGGTCGCCACCGTGGTTCGGATTCCACGTTAAACTGTAGGTCCTTCATTTCATCTCACAATCACCCTACCATTACACATTAGCGTAAGTGCGTATAACCCGAACGGGTAGTAAGACGCGTTGCTAATAATAATGACAGTGGAGATAGCGGCAACCTCAGCCTCGGTGAACAGCGCGAACAGGATACTGCTAACGGGACAAGATGGTGTTACTTTGGTTTTATTTATCTATTTTATATCACATTTAATTTATGCTAGTGGGATAAATCAATTAGGTTTAATTTAGAATAGGTGTACCCACATTTTCGTGGAAGAATAGTGGGGAATCATTTACTAAAAACCATCCTCAGTACACCCGGATCTGATTTGAACCCCCACATTTTCTTCACGAGCAAACCCAACTAAATTTGTCAATCACTTAGCCATGTACCTACCGTAGTGGTTTTTTTTTTTTACTATCGCTCAGTTCTAGTTCTAAGGGGAAAGGATGAGAATGGTAAATTTAAGTTAATGTATCAGTATTACCATTCAGAAAAAAATATAAACTAAGATGGAGAAAGCCACTTAGCGGATTAATTAAGGTGAATTTTAGGGACTTACACCCTAAATAGCCAAGAGAGAGAAAGAGATCAGAAAAATGCATAAGGAGTAACCATACTAATTGAATCATTAGGAATTCAAACATGACCCAATTAATTTTCAAATAAGTGAAGTTCACATCTTTAAGTTGACCGAGACACACATCACGAGGTTTTTCCTGAACTTTAAATGCTCGTCTTTCGGAATTGCGTTATTTAATCGCTGGTAACGACTGACCTTAATAGGTATTACTAGTGTCATTAATGCTTTGGAATTGAAGGCTCTATTAACGTAGAGCATCGTTTACTGCCTTGTCTTTACAATCAGTTCTGTACGGTATGTATTTTTCAAGAACCTTCATTGACTGCTGAAGGGAAACTTAAAAAATGCAGCAGTAGCCTAATTTGTTTATTTGATGTCAGCAGCGATGGTTGCATTCCAAGGGGCATCCGTGGAGGGCATATCCGTTCTAACTACGAATTAAGTTTTTTTAGTGTGTGCCAAATAAATTTTCTAATTCATATATTGGGATGCCGTAGCTTTAACACTTGAAACTTAAATTTATCAAAGTCTTAGTCCTACATCAATCTACTTTAAGTTTAAATAAAAATTCCTCTTGGTGAAGGGATTGGCAAATGCATTTTTTTAAATCTGTACTCAAGTATAATCTTAAATATATAGGAATAACCATTAGATGCTTTAAAGGCTGTATTTCCTTTGAGCGTACTGTTAAATATGTAAATAGTGATATTGGAAAATGTAATCGAAAAAAAGGAGTACATCTATATCTATACTAAGATTATAAAGAGGAAAGATTTGATTTTTTGTTTGTAATGGATAAACTCAAAAACTACTGGAGAGATTTTAAAAATTATTTCACCAATATAAAGATAAATTATCAGCGAGTAACATAGGCTATATTATATTATGAAAATTTAATTTATTCCTCATAAAATGTCGATAGTATATTATATAGTCGTTGGAAAAAAAAAGTTGTTGAAGAAAAAGTGGGGTTTATGAAGGGGGCGGGGGGGGTATGGGTGAGGAAAGAGAAATAGATGTAGTGATGAAGAACGCAAAAAAAAAAAAGATTAAAATAAAATTTGGGGAAACGAGGGGAGTAAATGAAAGTGGGGGAAGCTGAAAAATTAATTTGATTTTAACAATTTGTTTGATTGGTGTATACACTATTCCGTTCGCGCCTAGAGCAAACAAAATTATAGAGGAATGAGATGAAAATAGGAGGGAGGATAAAAAGAGGGAGGGGGCTATACAGTGATGGTAGGACTGTATTTTCAAAAACAAAATAAGTAAAAAAAAGTTTTGTTTTTATATTGACATGATGGATGTTTTGAAGCTTTGTTTTACAGGATTCATTAAAATATTTTTTACGGGGAAGGGGGCTAGTATTTCATATAGCTCAGCTAAATTAATTTAAACACTTCTTATGTGTTTACATCACCTAGATCCTTAAGCTTTGTATGCATTTGGAAACAATGTTCCTCAACTGGTACCCAACTGTTCCCAAACTGTCTCCCAACTTTTTCCCAACTGTTGGAAAACATTAAAGAAACATTGTGTCCAGACTACAATGATGAAATATTTGTTTCCCATACAGAGTTCAATTGAGTGAAAGATGTATGTTAAGGAGGATGCTGCTATGTCTTGTGCTTTGTATGTAGTTACTATATGTTCAAGAAGACAGAGAAGAAGAAAAAGGTGGTTGATTCATGTTATTTACACTAACTGAAAACTTTACACTTAGTTTATTAAAAAATCCTGTTTATTACGTGATTTTACAGTCCTCAATTGTCACATCCAACGACAGTGTATATTTCATAGTATTGTTCCAGAGTTTTTTCGGCTGACCACGACATGATAAAAGGAGATATCAGTAACTGATGTACTTGGTGGGAATAGCAGAGTCAGACTGTTCCACATTGCTTTTTGCTGGAAATGTTAGCCAACATTGTTTCTTGTAACCCATTTGAAATGGATCACGGTAAGAATGTTTTCCTCGCTGGGAAACACAAAGGCAACATTAGAAAATTGTTTTCTGAAATAAGGATAACATGTTGGCAAACAATATTTCCAGAGAAATGTTTCCTAGTGCGTACTAGGCTTAAGAATTATTAATTTTATATCATACAAATTAATTGTAATATCTACAATATAGGGTTAATTTTGAGCCTATACATTTATATAATAATTTTTTTAAGTAGTATTTCTCATTTTATTTAAGAAAATAGACTTACTTTGGATAAATCATAAAAAAATAAAGTTCAACCATTTTGTTAAAATACCTTTAATTAGTAGTAATGGAGAGTATGAGATTTTCTTTCAACATTATTTACATTTATTTCAAAAAAATTATAATTAATGTAGTTTAAGACAAAATTGTAATTTTTACTTTCTCTCTATTTTACAGGTAGAGAAAGTATGGTGATCGTCAACAAAAATTGAAATCGAGATTTTGATGAATCTTGACGTTTCATGACTCCCTGAATCCGAAAAAGTGGTTTATAATTTCCGTCTGTCTGTCTGTACCTCCAACTAGAGCCTAAACTATTTTACCAATTGAGCTAAGACTTGATATCTAGGGTTTTCATAGGGTTGCCCCGAGGGATTTTTGGAATTGTATATCCACCCCTAAAATTAAGGGTAGTTTACTGAAGGGCAAAAAGAGAAAAAGTTGATTTTCTCAAAATCGTCTCTAACGATTTTGATTAAATTTCATTTATAAACATTAATAAATATTCGAAACAAAAGGGATACTCTCAATATTTCAGCAAAATGGCTTCAAGGGCTCCGGTCTGATGCGTAAATTAACATATTTTATAATATCTCCGAAACTATTTGAGATATGAAATAACTTAGCATTACAAATGTGTATATATATATTTTTAATACAAATATTTTATTCGAAACATATTTTTATAAAATCAATAACTTTCAATCTATACGCAATTATATATATTTTTTAACTTTTTGGACATTAAAGTTTAAGTATTGAGACCGTAAAAAAAATCTAACCTGAAATGTTGATGGATGTCGACGTCTCATGACCCCCCGAACCCTAAAAAATAGTATTTGCAATGCCGTCTGTCTCTGTGTCTATATTAAAACTTAAAATTAAGAGTAGTTTTATAAGGGGCGAAAAGAGAAAAAATAGGTTTTCTCAAAATCTGCTACAACGATTTTGATTAAAATTCGTATCTAGGCGTTGATTATGATTATAAATAAACTGGCTATTTTCATTTTCCCGTGAAAATGATTTTTAGGGTGCTTTACAAAAGCGTTAATTTCCGTATCTCCGCAACTATTTGAGATACTAAACAACTTATCATTGCAAAATTGTAGGAATATTAGAAATAAAAAATTTTTATTTTACATATATTTTTATTAAATCAACAGTTTCTGAGATATTTGCAAATACATTAATACAATTTCGTGAGCTTTAGTTGTAAACATATCCTACTTAAGTCTTAACGCAATAATTATCCAATGGCATAGATAGAGTAATTAAATATAAGTAAGTATCTAAAGAAAGTATGTTATTTTTCCTTATACCTCTTAGGAGAAATGTTTGTACAGCAATGATCTATCTCCATTTTAGACTCAATAGTCAATATTTACATTTTTTTATTGGTCAAAATGTATAAATGAATAATTAAATATAAATGCGATGACTTTAAGATGTGCAACAGCTAATATATTTAATAATATTTAATTATTCATTTATACATTTTGACCAATAAAAAATGTAAATATTGACTATTGAGTCTAAAATGAAGATAGATCATTGCTGTACAAACATTTCTCCTAGGAGGTTTAAGGAAAAATTGCTTGTTCGATTTTTTTTTTATTTAGCAATACTGAATAAATATTTCAAATAGTTTGGTCACATATTATAAACCATGTTATATGGTTTGTAAAAAATTGACAACTTTTCTTTTCATTGAAATTTATTTTTCTGGGTGTGTATTTGACTGAGTGTATCCATGGTAAAATATTACAATATGGTTGCTCATTGGAATAGTAAAAAACAGGGAGTGTTTTTATATTATATTAACAGCCACTGTTACATAAATACTTATTAGTAGATATTTATAAAATAAAATGTATGGCTTTGGTCTTCTCAAAAAAAATAAAAAAAATAATAATAATATAAAGCATTCTTTAATTTTTGTACTTCTTTCCCATCCGGACAATCCGCATATTTACACTAATATGATTATGGATGAAAAAGTTATAACTGTAGATGAAATGCAACGATACTAGCGTGGAGGAAAATTAGGAAAGAAATTTTTATAAAAGATTACACCAGTGTACTTGATTGGAATTCGATTCCCAACCTCCCTGTTGCTGGCGAAAAAGATAAGATGAGACTAACGCCTTTATCCACATGCTCAGCTGGGCGGTTGAAAATCAAATGAATATTGATTTCAAAATTGTATGAATAAAAGGCTTCGTATTGGCATTGTTTGCACAGAAACAGCGAATTTAGAAATAATTAGAATTCGAAAATAGTGTTTTGTTTTAACATTATTCCGTTCAGAAATCTTACGAGTTTATAGAAAGAGAGAGAAAGTCTGTGCGGTGCGCCATACCATTTATTTTTGAGGCTGTAGATTATTTTGTTTTTAGTCATTTTCAACATAAGAAAATAATAAAAGTAGTATTTTTCAAAAATTTATAAAAATAAGCTTATGACTATCATCAACATCTTTTTTTCGTAGTAAAAGTGAGAAGAATACAAAGGTGATTGTGACTCTTTTTAAAAAATATTTTTTGAACTCATTTTTTATTCAAGACATGCCTTACAGGGAGTTTTAAATCACTTTTCCATGACCCCATTTCTGCTTGCAATGCATACTTATACTATGTGCTACGTATATAATGTCAGAGCAAAAACTACATATTTAACAATTTTTTTAAAAATATTTTATAAAACATGCAATTTATATATTGAATTGGTAATTCAACTAATACAGTATTTTATAAAACGTGCTAATATTATTTTGTAGCAATAGTAGGCATTAATCACTGAAAATTTGAATCTACCAAGAAAAATGTGTTTAATCATATTATTTTTAGCAGTGTGTCTCATTAACCATTATTTACTAATAACTACTCTAATATATTGGAGAGAAAGACTGAATTTAGAGTAAATGTACTTGCATTTGCATGAAGGGAGAGTGGAAAAAATGTAGGAAAACCCACCATATTTTCACTGAACCAGGATTGGTACAATGATCTCCCCACCATTGGCAAAACAGTATATTGCGATAGTGACACCTTAAGAGCATTTGACCACCAAATCGGGTAATGCTTTTAATAAATAGTCATGTGATATTAGTATATAACTTAAGTAGCTATTTTACTTTAGTTGCCGACATTTTATATCAGTCGGTAGCGTGTATGTCTACTGAGCTAGTGGTCCCAGGTTATATTCATGGTATGTCCGAAAAATGTATTATTGCTGACATGTGGGTTCCCCCTTTAACAGTGATGAATTAACGGCTAGGGGCAAGGTGATGTGTCTGTTAGATATAAGTTAGTTCATAAGTCATGTTCTGATGTAATCAGTCAGTTCATAAAGATCACATTAAAATAATAATTAAAAAATCCCCTTAATTTAAGTCAGTTTGAATGATGTAAATATTGTATATTTCTTTGCACATGTTATAATGTAACTAAGTTAAAACCGAGCAATTATTTAGGAGCTATGGTTTGGAAACTTGACTTGTGAATAGTTAAATGTCACATCAAGTATAACACCTAACGTAAATAACCAATATTTATCTGATTGCCAAACCCTTCCTTCACCTTTGACAAGACAATTTGTGAATGTGTGGAATGCCAGGCCTCCACCGTGGTTCGGATCCCACTTTAAACTGTAGGTCCTCCATTTCATCTCACAATCACCCTACCATTACACATTAGCGTACGTGGGTATAACCCGAACGGGTAGTAAGACGTGGTGCTAATAATAATAATAATAATAATAATAATAATAATAATAATAATAATAATAATAATAATAGTGATCTGGCGGTCTAGGGGTAAGGTGTTAGACTTCTGTGCTGGCAGCCGGGGTTCAATCCTCGGTCCCGGCACAGATTTATCTGATTACCAAATCCTTCCTTCACCTCTGACAAGACGTGTATTAATCACAACTTGTGAATGTGGTGAATGCCAGGCCACCACCGTGGTTCGGATTCCACGTTAAACTGTAGGTCCTTCATTTCATCTCACAATCACCCTACCATTACACATTAGCGTAAGTGCGTGTAACCCGAATGGGTAGTAAGACGCGGTGCTAATAATAATAATAATAATAATAATAATAATAATAATAATAAATAATCAATACTTGCATTGAATAAGGAGTTTTATACCTAAGTAACAAGAAAACCCACATAAATATTAAATGGAGTTAGAGATTTTATTGTCAGGGTAGTTAGATCCTGGTCAAAAACTAAGTATAAAATCGTCAAGACAAAAAGCAAGTGATTTGGTGTTTAAAAAAATCACAAGCTAATGTCTGCTAATAGCCATTTGTGTTAGGCTCTTGAAAAAGGAGCTCTCAAATGGGTTGTGCAATCACTCTCTCATTGAGATAAGCTTATTGTTCTCTGGAGCAATCGTTTGATTGTTAATAGTGATGGCAATGGCGCAGCCAGAATTTGTTTGGGGGGGTGGGCGTTAGTCTCACTGAACAACTAAGCAAGTTCCATTGGTTTTTCCCGCGGGAAAATTTGAAAATTTATGTACTGCAAAATGCAAGCGCAACAAAAGAAATACAATAATATCCTAATTAATTTAAAATTTATAAAAATGGTCCTAATTCTGTAATTATTATGACCATTAACTTTTCATGAACACATTTTGTTTATGCATACTGCTAGAATATACAAACTTGCAAGTTTCAATAAATTGTATTTTGGAAATTTGTTTTATAAAATTATTTTATGAGCTAAAATCTGAAAATTCAAATAAGCAACTTACACTAAATTTTAACTCACAAAATCACTTTTGAACTAATTCACTTCAGTCTTATGTTAATTTTCCTTGACTTCATAGAAAGTTAATTGAAAACTTCATCCTCCCCATGGGAAAAGATCAAATCTGTCCAGAACTGGTCCATATCTGGGCCAAATATGCCCAGAACTGGGGCAAATCTGGTATTCCCAGATCTGCCCAATTCCAGTTCTGAGCCAGATCTGGCATTTTTCCACGTGGGTTCGTAACTGACACCTCTGGATGTATGTACATGAAGCTCATTAAGTCTGTCGTCATTTGTAGAGTTCCTCATGTATGATCTCAACAGCTTTAGGGACGAAAAAGAGGAAGGTGGGTAGCAAGGTCTGGAGGTTTAATCCTCCCCAACCCTCCCCCTTGGCTGCACCAGTGAGTGATGGGATAGCTCCGAAGTTTTTCCAGTTCCAATATCAGTTTTACTTTTTAATTTAGCAGCCCCAACATTGATTTAATCACACAATCTCACCTATATATGTGAATGTAGCATCAGTATCTACTAGTTAGGCAAATGTAAATCGCTTATTTTTTAAACTTAATTAATTATTTATTTACTTTCCGTTTTGATACTATTTTTAAAACCATATTTTCAATTCAAATGATCCATGTGATCAATTCATTAATTGTTCGTATGTGTTTGCAAAGCTATTTTTAAACTTAAGTGGATCAGAAACAAAAATCGGTACCCTTTAGAACTAAAAAACAGTTCTCTTTTTAAAGTGTAGAGTTAGGAACCAAGGTACCAAAGAACTGAAACAAGGCATCTGTCTGTATCGAAGGCATCTTCACACTTCAATATAGAGTCTATAGTATTGTTTACAACTGCTCTACTTGTTGTAGCTGAGGAACACATTATTTTCAAGGGGGGTTTGGGCAACATTAAGAATTCTGTTCGCATCTGACACACATCACTCATTTCATACACAGAGAAACACAGAGTGGGAAAAGACCGGTGGAGAAGAATACAAGACTATAAGGAGGTAGGGGGAAAAGATGACTTGACGAAAGAAATAAAGGAGGAAAGAGGTGAGACAAAAAGAATAAATACCATCAGACGAAAGGAATACATAACAAAAAGTATAGGTTTGATTCGCACTCATGAGCACACGGATAAATATGTAGACTCATCTTGATTGCTGGGGATGGGAATGTCAGGGTTAGAATCTCTGTTAGGTATATTTAGGGGGTTGTTCCTAAATGATTTACTAAACTCACTCCACGCAAAACTATGAATATATGTAGGGGAGACTGAAGATAGATGTTACAATTTTTTTTAAGTAGTATCTAAATATCACAATTATTTTAAAATAAATATTGAACCTTCTTTTATATTTAATATACAAATATCAAGTGTTAAATAACCATAAAACTAATGGATAACGGGTAGTTAAAGAAAATAATTACAATAATTTTGTTTTGTAACAATGTATTCTAGAAAGGGGCTA
This sequence comes from Timema cristinae, assembly GCA_039000515.1. Lineage (NCBI taxonomy): Eukaryota > Metazoa > Arthropoda > Insecta > Phasmatodea > Timematidae > Timema > Timema cristinae. The sequence goes on from JBCFYV010009882.1 coordinate 41,872,670, forward strand.
GTTTTTACAGTGAAGGGGTAAGTTATAATGGTTTATAAGATGTGTCTCAAGTAACTTTTTAAAATTAAACAGACTAGCTAAATCAATTCAGTAATATAAAGATTATTACAAAATACTTTTTCTTTTCCCACCATGTTTTACTTCCTGTTCAAGCTAAACCCATTTAAATACATTGATGGGTTAGGGATGAGGAAGGTAGGACTTCAGATAAAGTGTGCTCGAATTTGAATGAAGGAAAAGAGGGAAACCATATAGGAAAAAAATATCAATATGCCTGGGTGGTATTCGAACCCCAATCTTTCTGTCAGCGATAAATCAAACCAAACGAGCCTGACATGTAGTCGGGCTGGCCAATGGTGATGATTATTATATTATAAAGTAATCATAATATACCTTTGATAAATTGCAAAACACTTAACACAATAACATACACACTTTGAATCACAATGAATAAAGATATTGCACAGTTAGATAAACTTAAACACATCATGAATGAAAAATCAAACAGCAATATTATAGCTTAACAAACATAATATTGAGTAACTAACTGGTGTACCCATTCTTCACACGGGGAATCCAAATAAAAATAAAGCTTTGTTCTTTTTTTAGTATAAAAAATTAACAGGGAAAAGTAGCAAAATCTTAAATTATGTTTAAATATTAATCCTTTATTGGCTTAAATTGTTTTACAAAACTTGAAAAGTATGGTGACAAAAATACAATGTAAAAATAGAGATGCCACGTGATGTGTTAAAGCTGAAATATTTTGAAAGTTAAGTTATAACTTCTCTGTACACAATATTTAAACACTTGCTTGTTGGTGCTAATATTAAAAGAAATAGTGTGACACAGATTTAATAATTTATTGTTAAAGAGTTAAAATAAATTGGAGTTACATAGCACATATCGTAACAGTTTACCCACATTTTAGAAGTTGAATTATTCATTTTGAAAGTTTCTGAGCTGATTTGATCCACTATTTTGAATCCGCCCTGTTACATTTTCTTTTTTTATACTTTTCTAAAGAATGTTATCTTAAGACATATTAGGATGCAAAATTTTAGATTTATAGGATGTTTAGAAGTGTGAATTATTGTTGTGAACCAAGATACATCAAAACTATATAAAATTAGGATGTTCAATATCTGGCTGCAATCTTTATATAATTTTTTTCTTGTATAATATCAAGATATCCACGATAATACCAAACCAAATGTCAACCAATGAATTTTAAAAAAACAATTTTTGGATCGAAGCATTAATCAAACAATAAACTTAAGTGCGCAAATAAACACAATTGATAGAAAAAGGAATTTTTACCTAAGTGAGATCATAAGCTACGTGAATATAAATAGGCTGTTAAGAGACAGATTGGTCCCTGCAATTACCTGCCAAATTTCAATTTTATAACATAACAAAAATTTGTTTTTTCTATTAAATTGTAAAATGTTGAGGCCCCTATTGTTTGAATACAAACTTAAAATTAAAAATATTCATTATTTTTTGATTGTCTGGGGTGGTCTTTGCAAATATTCATATTTTCTATTACCACTAGAAGTGTTTTTTAATATTAGTTTTAAAAACTATAGTCCCCCACCTCCAACCATTTTCAAAATCTTAGTTATAAAATATTAGTAACTTTTTACTTATTTTGGTATAGTCCATCCATTTTCATGACAAATTTTAAGTGTCTACCAAACCAAAAAGTATTTTTTTTTTAAGTTTTGTAAATTTCATTACCTTCTCCCCCCCCTCCCCCCATTCATTTCACTGACCCTTGTTTTGAAATTATAAATATTCAAACTCTTATGGTTACTTAAGGTTGCCCCTCAACATGAATGTCAATATTTCAATTTCATACCATACAGCACTGCAGATTTTTGCCCCAGCCGTGCGGGTTTTTACCCCATCATGCCCGCATAAAGAGGATTTAAAAAAATTCAAATTGCTCACTTGATATTTATTCAACAGCGCCGGTACTGTAAGGAGGTCTGGCCGACATCCTAATCTATCAGTTACATCCATTTTTGATGGAATATTGACCCACTAGTGCCCAAAATATATATAAAAAAAACTGCGGGGTTTTGCCCCCCACCTACCCTATGTTAACCGGGTATCCAAGTTGTATCCATGTGAAATTTCAGGAAAATTGGTAAATTGGTTTGGGTGTGATTGAGCAACAGAAAGATAACATTTAAATTTTATAATAATAGTAGAATGTTTGTTTCCATCCGAAAACACTCTTTGCCAAGGAGATTTATGAACGATCTTTACAAGCCCCTTGTTACCAAGGAAACGTACAAAGATGATTTATACTTTAAAAGATAATTTATTTGATTTTTTTACAAATTAAAGACTTATATGAAACCACACTGTCAATTTTTTGTCACTGTTTCGTTCCCTGATGAGATAGCCTACAATGTTCTCTGAAAAATAAAGAGTACAACAGAAGATCCAATTAGTACTTTTTGAGTTTACTGGCAACAAACAGACAGACGGAAAATTTAATGCAAAGACAAATTTAGAGTTTGATAATATGTATAGAAATGCCTTGGTAACATGTGTGGCGTTTGTTTATTCATATAATATAACTTCGTTGAACACTATGCAACATAAACGGAGTTTGAAAGCAAACCTTTTGTATTATTTTTTTACTAATTTCTCCTTACCAAATTTCAGCGGCATAGTAAATAAAATGTTTACTGATATCTTAGCAAATAAGTGTTTTTTTTAGCACCGTGTCGTACAACCCGTTCAGCTTATAAGCTAAATAATCAAATTAATAGAATCGTAGCCTGTTACATGAATATTTGAAAAATCAGTTTAAGTGTGTTCCTATATTAATGATAACAAAATAACGATAGTATTTAAAAGTGGCGATTTGTCTAGAAACAAATAATATATAATATTTATCATTTATTGCTTTAAAAATATAATTTGTGGGGCAAGTACTCTGTAAGAACGTGGCCCAACAGAAATACAACAACTTTCCCTGGGGTGCCATTTTGTTTCTTTTAATTTTTACTCCCATGAATTGACTATAATATTGTAACAAGATTAGTGCTTAACAGTGGGACCAGCGTGCTCTCATTGTTTACCCTGGCTGCGCTCCTTGTTCTCTCTGTCTCCCTCCTTGTCTAGCAGGTAGGTAGTGACCTTCTCACTTGACTGGGGGGATTAGAGGGGCCAGGGAGGTGCGGGGGGAGGACGGAGACACATCTGGAAGAGTCGGGATTCTTTTTATTCTGGACTCTTAACTTTAGAAATGGAGGATTCCAGAGCCTTAGCTGTCACCACCCCTATATAAACAAGCTCAGCGATAGCCGTGCAGAGAGAGTAGTCAGTTCTTGGCTCTCAATCAGTGAGACTGGGAGTGGACCTGCGTGTCCAGTGTGTGGACCGGCGTGTCCAGAGTGTGGACCTGCGTGTCCAGTGTGTGGACCGGCGTGTCCAGTGTGTGGACCGGCGTGTCCAGAGTGTGTGGACCTGCGTGTCCAGTGTGTAGACCAGCGTGTCCAGTGTGTGGACCTGCGTGTCCAGTGTGTGAACCGGTGTTTGTGTATCGCGGGTCATCGCAGTGTATCGTGTGCGGGACAAGTGTTGGACTAAGTACACGAGTGATGTAGACATTTATTGTTACTGTGTTAATGAACATGCTTGTGACTTATTTAAATATTTGAATAGTTATTAGATGTTTTAGAGTTGTTAATTTATTTATTTAATTTACTTATATCTCTGTGCTCTATTCGTCAATTTAAGTTACAGACTTGTTTAAGGTTATTTTTTTATTCTAATTAATTACTTGTTTAGTTATAATTAATTTAGATATATAGTTAATCAGTGTGTGTATGTGTGGTAATTTTAATAATCATAACCTTGAATATTCCGTGGTCATTTTTATTCGTGTTTGGTCGGCAACCTACCCCAATATCTCTAAAAGAACTCGTGGTTCACACTTTCACGTGTGAACGGCCTGTGACCCTCCCAGGTCACACGTGCGCCGCCCCACGTTACAATATCAATAAAAGTTACATAGCCTAGTTAATGGTTTACATAAAATACCATTTTAAGCAAATGATGTATTGCTTTTTCATAGAAATAAAGCAAAACAAATAAAAGTAAGGCATTTTACTCTTCGAGGTTAAAATTTGTACAAATACTTGAGCAAGAGGGTCAATTCGGGCTTAGGCTAAGCTCTCGTTGAAAAATACAAGACTGGAACTGCCTACATGGCTTAAAAAATAGTTGCAAAAGTGACCATCTGTTACAAAAAAGTGAACTAATTTATTTTTAAAAAGTGACAAAATAGTTTAAATACACACAACGTAATTTTTAAACCATTTTTTAATAAGTTGTATAGTAGGTAGCGCTTAACTCAGCTGAGGGTTGATTTTGTTGGTCTGTTATACTCACTTTGTACGATACTTTTTAGTATTTGTTCTAACATGGATTTATTTATAACCTCCATGCATAATTGATTCATAGCTTGTACTTTATGTAAATGAGACGTCTTGAGATTGCTGATTATGTCTGAAAGTTAATCTGTATGTGATAATAAAACATGGCGTAGTCGGTAGTGTCTGCTGTGAATTATCTGTGATTCAAATTTGTGGACATGACTATCTCGTCCTGTAAAGAAACAGTTATCAAATTGGAGTTTAATAAACCAAAGTCGCTTAATCTTGCCAGAGATTTGGTGAAGCATTTCGATGAATTCCAGGAAGGAGTTCTAGAATATTTTGAGGCGACAGAGACTGGAACAAAATCTGAGATCATGCAAATTACCAGGCTAAAAAACCTTTTAGGATGAGATACTGTCCGACTCTATAAAACCTTAACTACCATCAAACCTGAAGAAGAAACAGTAAATGGTAAATTGTTTGTTCTTAAATATCACTGTATTCCAAAGAAGAATGTAACCATCCTTGTGTTCAATTTTTTTTTTAACAGGAAACAATGTCTCGGTGAACCGTTTGAAAACTTTTACGCAGGTCTCAGAGCTCTTCCCACGCCTTGTGAATTTGGTGACCAGGAGGATAAGTTGTTGCGTGTGCAAATAATATTGGGCGTAAACTCACAGTCACTAAAACAACACCTTCTTAGGGAGGACACTACCCTACACAAAGTTGTAGAATATTGCAAATCAGTGGAGCTAGCAGACCAAAACTTGAAAACCATTGAAGAATGAGGGGGATCGTCGCAGTGATATATATTTAAAGTTAGTAGAAAAACAACCCTTCCAAGTGCAGAATCGGTGACACCTTCAGAAAATAGGACAATCAAGAAGTTGGAACAATCTACAGCAGACTTAGCCGCCACGTCCCGACCCCAAAGAAAATCTTGGTGTGTCAAGAAATAAGTTTAGTGAAAAGTTTATTAAAAAGCATGTTATCGTTGTGGTTATGACCATCCAAACCGGCCATGTTCCACTATTAATAAGCGATGTAATCTATGCCGAGGTATAAACCATTTTGCCAGAAATTGTGTGTGCCACAAATAGTGTTTCTAGTGGTCATAGTGCTTTTGAACTAGGAGCTATGAACACTGATAGTAATGTTGCTAGCCAGACTTCAAATGTTGGTGAGTGTAATTATTTTTGTCAATTTCAAGATACTGGTGGTTATTCTTTGCCCCCTGTTTCAGGTTATTTAGATAAAGGTTCTCTTTCAATTATAAATTATGTAAATACCAATCGTCATTGGTGCATATCATTGCTAATTAACTGCAAACCTGTAATTTTAAAAGTAGACAGAAGGGCAGAAGTTAACATCCTTCATTTAAGGTCTTTGCAGTCCATTGGACCTGATTATAGTTCTAGGCTAAGTGCTCCTAAAACTCATATTGAAATTTTTGGGGGTTTTGAGATTGTACCTGTTAGTGAAATTTGTCTTCCTGTTGTTTATGAAAACAAAACACAGAGCTTGGTGTTTACTATTGTCAATTCAGTTAAAGCCGTACCCTTACTCAGCCTTTCATCTTGTGTGAATCTCAATCTCATTACAAAAAATTTTGTTGGGATTCTCAATGCTCAAAGTAAACCTGATTTTCAAACCTTCTGGAATTCAAACCAGGATGTTTTAATGGCCTTGGATGTTTTCCAGAGGTTCTTGATTTAAGATTTAGAAAAAGTTCCATACCTAAAAGCAGCCCAGCCCGCAAAGTTACCCTAAACATGTTAAGTAAATTTAAGGTGCATTTAGATGATCTTGAACAGCGTGGCATTATAGAATGTTGTGAAGCTGGTGAATGGGTAAACAATCTAGTTATTTTAGAGAAGCATAAAACAGGGGCCATAAGGCTGTGCATAGATCCTAAAGATCTTAAGGGGGAACTCCCACCAAATATCTAAAATACTTTTATTACTAACCTCCTTAAATCTGATGGTAGTTATTATTTAATAGATTTGTAAATTTTTCTCCTATTAGAATAAGGGTTGTTTGTTACATCAAAATTTATTTGGTTTTTGTAAATCCAGCCATTAAAAAGATATAAAATATTGAACTTCAACTTTTAAAATAATGTTTATGATTTTTCTTCCAGGATTACGCCCAAACTACCTTTTCAAAAATTTGATGTCTCTGTTTCTAAAAAGATGGTCTCTTTGGCTATTTCCTGAATAATTTAGATTTTTTAAAAAATATTAAAATATGTATTTTTATTAATAATTTGAACATGGGTCGTATTTTAAAAAACTATATTTATTAATTAAAAATAAACTTAAGGAAATATGTAAACAATTATTATTTCACCCCTCCATAATTGAATACCTTTTAACCTGAACAGTTTTCTGAACCAGTACATCAAGTGTTGTATTTTATATAAGAAAATATCGTTGTTTTTAAATTTGAGTCTACCGGCTGGTTGCTGTGTGTGTCTCTTGAAGCCATTTCCTCCACCGCTCAACGACCCGCTAACTCCCCTCACAGTTCCATTAGGGTTGGTTGCAACTGACGTCACAAACTGGTTTTCAAATAGACATTCTTCAGTGAGAATAGTTTTAATGTTTTTGTTTATTTTTTTTACTCTAAAAATGCAATTTATTTTAAGTAATATTATTTTATATATTTAGTCTATGTGTGAATAGTTTTTATGTGTTAATATATTTGTGATAGTTTCAAAAATTGTTTGCCAAGTTTCACTAAGTAAACTATTTTGAGACTTCTGTTCTAGGGGTCCGGGGTTAAATCCTCGCTCCCGGCTTAGATTAATCTTATTGCCAAACCCTTCCTTTACCACTGACAAGACGTGTATTAATCACAACTTGTGAATGTGTGTAATGCCAGGCCTCCACAGTGGTTCGGATCTCACGTTAAACTGTAGGTCCTCCATTTGATCTCACAATCACTCCTACCATTGCACATTAGCGTAAGTGTGTATAACCCGAAAGGATAGTAATACGTGGTGCTAACAACAATAATAATAATAAATAATAATAATAAAATTAAAACGGTGCCCATGGAAAACAAAAAACCACCACCCTCTAAAGTACAAAATTCCAAACAAATAAATTAAATACCTATTCCTCGGTAAGTGTTAGAATTTAAATTGTATCTATGTCAAATATGAAACAATTATTTAGATTATCTAACAATATATACATCTTCATTCCTAAGAGTTTAATAATAGTAATAATAAGCACATATTTTCTCATTTATAACTTTTCATTAGCAATATTAATAGTTTATTTCATGCAACGTAGGAACTATAACTATTAAGTTCGTAAGAAAATGTTTTCATAAATCACAACACTAATAAATATTTTAAAGAGATATTTTATCGAACAGTTATTCAATAGATCTGAATCGTTGGGTGCGCGAGGTAAGTTTCAGGATCATGTTTGGTTTGCTCGTAGCTGGAAGTTCTGGGTTCAAATCTCAGCCACGTGGACCGAGGGCTGTTCTTCCCTAAGTGTTTATCCACGCTTCCTTCACGCAAATATGGATACGCTTACTTTAACATATATTTTCCTTAGCTCTACTCCGTTATTATATTTAAAATGTGTATAACACAGATGGATAGTAGCAGGCCGGATTAATGACAATAATTGGTTTGGTGTAAAACGTATTATTTTGATTATCTGAATTTTTATTGCGTGGGTAAGGAACGGGTCCAACTATAAGTTTTATTTATTTGTTGTATTTAACGTGCGCTTTCTGAACCAAATGATTATATAAGCACACGAGAATTTCTATGAGTGAGATAGAAAGGGCCTAACAATTTTGCCGGGGAAGGTATTTTCACAAAACTGACAGGGTTATCTTACATAGTACAATCGACATGGGACCAATGGCTTTACTTTCCCTCCAAAAGAAGTTATACTATTCATTGTTATCACTTGAAAGAAATCCTTTGACACCAGCGGGTTTTAACCCACGAACACCGGGTCTTGATACGACCACTTTACTCCAGGACCAGTGAAGTCGACCAAATGGCTAGCATTATTATATGATTGAATACTAAAGTATAAAGATAGCGCCACAAACACAAAACCAAATATTGTTCGAGAATAGGAATAAAAATCTCAACTAAAATCATTTATGGCTGCACTAGTGAGCACGTAAACTAAATGCAAGGCTCATTTAGTCTAGCCTACTGGCAACGGACAGATCGGGGTTCAATTCGCAGCCGGCCATTCTCGAGATATTTTTTCTAAATGTTATTCTTTTATTTCTATATGCAAGTACAGGTACATTTCACCTACATTCTATCTTCATCACCCCTACCCTATTAATGGGAGTAAATTTGTATAGCCCGAACGGTTATTAAGGCAATTAGCTTAAAAACTAAAGTAGAAGAACGTCGAGCAGGACCTTATCTAGGGTGCTGTGCTCATTATAGGAGCCAGGGAAAACCTTACTAAAATGCCAAATAGCTATTTGTGCTAACTTGTATGAATTTTTTTAATCTTCATATCGTTCTTCTCATTCAAAAGAGAAAAAAAAAATACACGAATCAACACATTGAGGAGCTTTGAGCGTAAAATCACCAATGCTGCTTCGATTAGAAAATATGTCAAATAAATAATGTCAATAGATATATTGTGTTTGTTTATTTCTAAGTGATTCTTAAATATTTTATTCCTATAAACTCATTAGGTAAATACAAATATTTATGTTGATTTAAAAAATAAACTAAAGATTAGGGCTAATGTTAAAGGGTGTTAAATTAGTGAAGAACATTTTTTAAATAACGGCTGTTTACATAAGCTACGGGATTTTCAAATAGTATATTGACTTAGTGTTAACATTTATGACTAATTCCCCTTTTTAATTTATTGTTTTACAAACTTGTGTGCATTTTTATGTATTTGAAATATTAATTTTGTGTTGACAACTAAAAATATGTTTTATGTTACATACTGTTTTTGTTTTGACAAATGCTATGCATTTTTATTAACTTTTTTTAAACAAATATTTTTTAAGCAAAGTTTTTTTTGCCACTACTTGAACGTCATGGTTCAACGCTCGATTTATTTATCTGACCATAACATAATAACTGTCCAGATAGCTAGACATTCTTTTGTGACTAAGTATTATATTGTGTTTACTGGGGAGGGGGATAGAGAAGAGACTTATTTCAAATAATGGTTTAGGGTGGAATCATCTCACATGTATAATTTACTAGCAGGCTGATCTATTCTTTGTACTATATCAAACTATTAAAATTAGGACGTTCAACATCCGGATGCTGGCATTTATATAATTCCTCCTTGCACAATACAAAGCTAACTATGGCAATCATAATTTAAATTTCACCCTTCGCTTATAAATTGTGGGCAGGAGGAATATCACAAACCAAACATGTTTGTGTCCTTGTATATGTGTGCGGGTGTGTTTAAATATAATACACTCACAAGTACGATTCTAGAACTGTTATTTTTAATTGTTTAACTTTGTAGAAATTCAAACCATTCTATTCTCAATAAATAGCTCTTAGCTCAGGCTTGAAAAAAACCCGGGCTATTTAAAAAATAATTTGGGCTATATTAGGTTTTATTGGGTTTGTTGTGGTGCGATTAAAGATATTATGTTTGTTATCTGATTTGACCAATCATTCCAACATATTAATTAGTGCTTAGAGTGTTACTTTACAAAGAAAATAACGTCCACGCCTAACAAAAATATTATATTTTATAAATCAATTTTTTTAAGGAATTAAAACAATAGACACTGGTTAACAAAATTCAAAATAAAACTTTAATGCAATCATGTTAATAAAATTTGTTTCTTAGAAAAGAATGTTTTAAATTTAAATTGTATGTGTATTCTTTAAAATATTCTCTAACATTAGTTTGATCTAGTCCTATGTCAGTATGTTTATTTCCATTTCCAATCTATCTACATTTTTATTTAAAGTGATTAATCATATTTTAAATATTAAAAGGAAAATAGACTAACTACTTTAAAAAAATTAGACAATTGCTTTGTATTCAAAATATAATAAGTTTTTTGTTGTGTTTTTAAAGTGGGTAATTTAATAAAAACCCATGTGTTTTTTTGGGGAGTGGGGGGCTGGATAGAATTGTAACAACAATTGTAGCTAACTCTACTTGCTTTAATTATATGCAATTGTAACAAAATGCTAATGCATCCATATTATTTACCTTTACATTTTTATCTTTATTGCTAACTTATATCGTTGATGTAACTTGATATTAAATTTATTTAATTTTATTATAACACCACTTTTTCAATTACACTTTTACATACCGTTGTTTGATACTTGTAAACCATAAGAAACCCCAAAAACAACATTACTCAATCATTTAAGGAAATTTTATATTGTTATAATTCATTTCAACATTAGTTATTATTATTATTAGCACCGCGTCTTACTACTCGTTCGGGTTATACGCACAACATTAGTTAATCACTAACTTCCAATACTTAGTTTAAATAATTTTAAAGATTAGACACTTTACAAAGATTTTTGTTTATTAATAAATAAAGAAGTGTTTAGTTTGTCATTGGTTTTATTTACAGTTATTTCCCTAACGCTAAATGACTGGAATTTGTAAATACTATGGGAATTAAACACACATTTAAATGTATTAACTTTTTCACAATTGTTTTGTAAAGTATTGTAAAATTTTACTTAATATAATTTATATTTTTATTGTCTTTAGGTTGAGTACACTATAATTTTGATCATAAGACGAGTAAATGACTGTCACAAACGTTAGTAAAACTACATTGATTTATTCATAGCTCAAGTAAAGTGATTTACATCTTTAACTTTCGATATATATTATAAATAGGCCTACCTTTAAAATAATAATTAAGTAAAATGCCACCAACTTTGACCACCATTTTTTGTTATGTATTTATTTGTATTTTCTAAACCTGTTCTTCCTACAAGAATAATTAGAGTATACCTGGCCAAACGCATTGGAGAGTGGTTTTCACCTTTATAGTTATCACATTTTTTTTTACATCCTCGTCAGAAGAATGTTGGTGCATTTCCAATAAACAATCCTTCTTAATTTTAAATTATAATATGTAAAATCCTTGTTTATAATGTTAATGTAAAAATAAATTGTTTTTATCCAAAGTAGTTTTAATTTGGTCTATTATGAATTATTATTAAAACAATTTAAAAGATTTACCCCCATTTTAATTTATTAGACCATTTATTTTAACAATTAACTTTCAATTAGAATTAGTTATTGTATTAATTAATGCAGAATATCAAGATTTTAGGCCTACACCTTAATTAGAAATACAAATCTAATATACTATTATTGAGAATTAATAATATACTATATTATACATGTGTACACACTGAAAGAATGTTGAATGAAAACTACTATAGCTATGTATAGTTTTGAGATAGAACCCAAACCCGGCCTTTCCAAACATTAGCCTGTAACATTACGTGGTATAATGTTACAACTGGACAACAAGCATACTACCCGCTCCAATAAATTCAACTCAATTAGGATCCCTACAATAGTATTTTTCTCTGTTGTAGTTCTTGTAGGCTAAGAAGACATAATAGAAACAATGATGGACAATTTATTTTTTTGCTCAATCTAATTCTAAGTATTAATTTGTTCGTGTACTTACAATACTAATCTGCTCACAATAGAATCCTGCAAGGCTGGCCGGCACCTGGACTCCTAGATTGGCGAGTGGGTCAAGGGAGATCCAGTGGGTCAACAAAGCGACCCGCCACTCCGACTGTACTAGCGTGAAATGAACCGAGAACTATCAACATCAACTAGAAGACAATTATGTATCCGACCCCTGACGGAGACTAGAGGAACCTCCTTCAAAACATCGGGTGATTGGAGATATTCACGGATATTCCGATGGAGCAAGCGGAATCAACAATGGTGTACGTGACTGTTTGAAGGCATCGTTGACGTCATCATATGCGTGTTTGGTGTACTCCCCCCTTCTTTCCAGAACAACGAAATCCCTATATAATGGCCGTGCAAGCTTGCCATAATCGACTATCCTACGATCAACGATCGACGACAGACCATTGTCATGGATCTGGACAATGGCTGGAGAAAACTTGTAAAAATGTATCAAAATCGTCGCTTAGACGGGTGGAGCTATGAACTCTAACTTATTTATAAACTTTAAACTTTTTGCATATAATATTCAGTTTCAAAATCTAACGTATTAATATTTTGATCGCAAAAAAATGTCTAAATATTCTATCTTAGATAGGTCGCCGCTCGGGCGCTGTAACTTTTGCTTATATTTTTATTCTCGTAAATATCCTCAGTTGTGTGCTGATTAGAAGTTTGACTTGTTAATATTATATTGTTTGAAATTGTAGAGTAATTTTTTTTATCGAAGTAATTTTTCATATTTAAAATTATGGTTTGATTTAACGTAACGTGAAGTAACTTTTTATTGGAATTTAAATTAGGATGACTTTAATCTTTTGTAACGTAAGTTCTGTTTGAACAGCTAAAGTTTTGTTAATTGATGGAACTGTTAGTTCCATATTCTAAGTCAGATCTGATAGTCCCATGGGAGTTTGGCTTATGTCTGGTAGTCAAACCCTCACGTTGTGTAGACTCTGTTGTATAGTCGTCAAATTTAAATCTTTATATTTATGATATCGTTTTCTGTGAATTACGAAACCATTGGAACCATATCAAGGTGCCCATTAGGCCCTTATAATTTTATATCGCATTTAAAAATATTAGCTTTGTTATTGTCTCTTATAGACTGGACTATCAATATTATGATGGATTTCATGTTTCCTTTTGTTTAAACACTTGCGCAACTTTAATGATATAAAGTTGTTGGCTTCGATCATAATTTCCAACTGTACTCATAATGATATAATGAGACCAATTTTTTTTATCTGCGCTATTGTCATTTAATTGAATAAACTGCTCATTTTGTTGAATCTATATATTTTTTATAATTTTCATTTTTTGTATGTTAAGTTCATCCTCTCCCTTTTATCCCTTTTGTTGGCCGGGGGGTACAGGACCCAGAGAGGGTGCAACAAGCCGAGAAAAAAAGAAGAAACCGACCCTCTACTTTCTTTGTCTCGGATTCTATTTTTGTAAAGAAAGTATACCTGCCAGTCAGTCAACCCTACAGGCGACGAAATCTCTAGGTGTACACAAGCGAATTAACAGAGGGGGAAATGGAATTGAAGTTCTCTACTTGCACGAAGCATAGCGGATTTGAAACAAAATAGAAGGTATATGGGTTCCCCCTTAACGAAAATTTTGTTCTAGATTATGTGTTGATTCCCACTCTCGAGGAGATTAGTTCCAAAATGGGCAATAAAACATATTTTTGTGTATTTAGCTTATAAGATGGGTTTTACAAGGTTAAATTGAGTAGAGAATCGGCTATTCTAAGTACGTTCAGCACCCCGTTTGGATGTTATCAGTTTTTACGCGCCCATTTGGACTAAGTGTGCTTCCTGAGTACTCCCAATAGATGACTCATAAATACTTTGGGAATATTGGGGAAGTATGTGTATATTTTGATGATGTTTTATGTGTAGCAGATACAATGGAAGAGTTATAGAAAATAGTTAAACAGGTTATTCAATCTACTCATGAAAACAACATAGTATTCAACCCAGAAAAAGTTCAATTCTTTGAGGATAAAGTTAAATTTTTAGGTTTGTAATTTGATAAGGATCGAATTCGTCCTGATGATACTAGGGTTCAGGATATTCAGGACATAGAAGTACCTGCTTCGATGAAGTATTTGCAGCGTATGTTGGTAACAGTCAATTACCTAAGCCCATTTGTGCCCCACCTTCCTAGTGGTCTTAGAATTCCTCCCACAGTAAGTAGTTAGAGCTTTTGAACAAGTATATAGCGCAACATGCCTTGTTGACTCCTTTTGACCTCTCCAAACCCATCAATATACATGCTGATAGTAGTCAATATGCCCTTGGTTCCACTTTAATGCAAGACGGCAAGCCCATTTTATATGCTTCACGATCGCTTACCACCACTGAGCAAAATTATGCTCAGGTGTAAAAAGAGATGCTTGCTGTCTCATTTGCATTCAAAAGGTTCCATAACTTCGTGTACGGTCACGAAGCTGTAACTGTTCATTCAGATCATCAGCCACTCACCTCCATCATTGTAAAAGCCATTGGTAAAATTACCAATAATCGCCTCCACCACCTTAGGATGAAACTATTGCCCTATTTATTCACACTCAAGTATCTAGCAGGCAAATACATGCATATAGCGGATTTATTATCCCGAAATTGTAAAAATATTCTTTCATCTGTAGATGAAATTATGTACGACATAGTACATGTTATAGGGACAACCTGCGATGTTCAACCATCCTTACTTGCAAAGTACAAGGGAAATACAGTTGTGGACTCTGTTTTGAGCAAAGTCTTTGATTATTACATTAAAGGCTGGCCTAAGTCATTTACATAAGATTGCTCAGAGCTGAATCACTATTTTTCCCTCAGAAAAGACATCACAGTCCATGATGCGCTTCTTTATTATGATGAGCGTCTAATAGTTCCATTTAAACTGAGGTGCTTCACCCTTGAGAACCTTCATGCAACTCACCTCAGTTTTGAAAAAGTAAAGGCTCAAGCGTCTCGCAGCTTCTATTGGCCAGGAATCAACTATGATTTGAAAAATTTTATACGTGCGTGCCCAATATGCAATCGATTTCAAATGTCTAAAATAAAGGAACCACTGCAACCTCATGACAGCCCTGATTTACCCTTTGTTAAAGTTACTGCTGATTTTGCGGATTATAATTGTGATAGCTATCCAGTTACTGTGTACTACCATTCGCGGTGGATTGAGGCTGAGAAGGTCCCGATTAAGTCTGCTTCCACTACTATAAGTAAGCTCAAACCACTCTTTCCGCGTTTCGGGATTCCCAAACAATTAATGTCTGACAACCAACCTTTTGACTCATATGAATTCAAAGTATTTGCTCAATCATGGAATATTGAATTTGTAACCTCCAGTCCTCACTATCCCCCCAGCAATGGTTTGGCTGAGGAAGCGGTTGGAATTGTTAAATATATGTTTAAAAAAAGGCGCAATATGACCGTGGAGACTTTCCACTTTTCCTTCTGGATTATAGAAATAGCCCAGTGGCAGGGCTCCCATACTCACCTTCTCAGCTTTTTCAAAGACACACCCTCAATTTTAGACTGCCTGTACAGGATTGCCGCTTGGAGCCATAACTAATTATTGATGAGGCAGTGACTGCGAAAGTATGGCAATCGTTACATTATGACAAAACTGCTCGATTCCGTGGGCAATTTTTTTTAAACCCTGAGCAGTATGTCTTTATTTGGAACAACAAAATGCTATTTTGGGAGAGGGCAGCATGGTTAAGATATTGAAAAACAGGACATATCTGGTGTGTATAAAAGAAAAACTTTATAGACGAAATTCACATCATATTAGGCCTAAGCACTCTGGTAATGACATTTTCTGTGAAGATCATGATAGAGTCAGGAGCTTTGGTTATGATATGGGTGAGCTTGAAGGATTAAAGGTAACACCACCATCCTCTCCTAATAACAAGCCAGAGGACATAATATCCCCAAATTCTCCGTCACCTAATTCAGAAACGAATACTATGCCTCTTGGAACTAGTCTGCCTAATATTGTTACAAGGTCTGGTAGAATTGTCCACCCACCAAAACGAACAGATTTATGATTCTGTATTTTAAAAATAGAAAGAAAAAAGAGGCACGGTTTATAAGTTGATTAGTAGCGCCTAACTCAGCTGAGGGTTGATTTTGTTGGTAAGTTGGCCTCACTGTGTACGCTACCTTTAGTGTTTGTTCTAACATGGATTTATTTATAACCCCTATGTATAATTGATTCATAGCTTGTACTTAATGTAAATGAGACGTCTTGAAATTGCTGATTATGTCTGAAAGTTAATTTGTAAGTGATAATAAAATTAAACATTATCTACCCCAACCTCTCATCTCTTTTATTTTATGGTTTTCTTTATTTCCAAACAATGCTTTAGTTATTACAAATAATAATAATAATAAATATTTGTTAACCACAGATAATAAAAAAGTTATATTTAAATACTAGCTCACCCGACAGACGTCGTTCTGTCAAAAGCTATTGGACTGTGGCAGTCCCACAAACTTATCTTTTCTGGTCAAGTTCTGGTGATGGCGTCGCTTATAAAGTGCACATGTCGTGATGACATCTTTAGTTTTCAGTAATGGTCACCAGAACAGATAGGTTTGTGATACTATAGAGTCACAAATGTGTAATTTAAACAAAAAACTTAATATAAACGTATTTCAGAGTGATCACTTTATTTATTTACTATCAAATAATTACCGTGGAATAAACAATAAATTTGCATAATGTTAATATACTTTTTCTATGTATTTTTAATGTCATAATCATAAACAACACTACTTACAAAATTCAGTTTTCTATCTCGTACACCGCAATACTTTAGTAATATTGTGTTAAATGATATTTTCATTGTAATGCTTTATGGTACACGATATTTTTTGTTTGATTACCTGGCGCGTAAACAAACAAAGCTGATGCTTTTCCAACACAGGAACAGGCAACATACAATTGGCCATGCGAGAAACATGGGTTTTCAAGATTAATGCCACAAACACTCAATGACTGCCCCTGGGATTTATTTATGGTCATAGTGAAAAAAAAGCCTCACTGGAAACTGCAGTCGTTTAAATTCAAATGGTATGTCAGTCGGAATCATTGGGATGCGTGGTATCAAAACGTCTTCTCCTTTATACTTTCTCTTTACAATGGTTGCTTCGATCACGTTGTTCAGTAATTTTTTCACCGCTAGCCGTGTGCCGTTAAGAAAAACGAGGTTAGTTGATATTTCACAAACATTATGATCACCGATCCGACCTTTAATTGAAGATTGTGAGGCGGCAATCCTGGCAAATCCAGCGAGTTCAAAAATTCGGGTGGATAGTTGACGACATCATCTTGGTTAGTAGTGGAATCAACTGATTTGTAGATCCTCAATTCAACGGCAATTTCATTTTGAATTTTGATATTTAATTCATTTACATCCTTGTTTTTGGAAGCCAATATAGCTCGTTCACTCAACCGAATATGATCTCTGTAATTTTGAGCAACGTTTGGGAACACCTTTTGAATGAGTTCTGTTTTTGAATCAGTAAACTGACAAAAATTGTCAGGAAATGTAACGCAGCCAGTGAAAGAGTCTAAAGCGAAGTTGCCATTACCTATGTCAATGAGTTGTTTTGAAAATATTTCTCCAGATCGATCATTTTGCAACTCGACACGCATATTATTGCTTAAATTTAGTATTTTTACGTGTTTCCACAAAACGGAGGACTTTAAACATGTATTAAGTTCATCAGCTGGCGTTGACCGTGGAATCACTGGCAATGTTTGACGAAAATCTCCTGTTAACAAAATCATCGCACCACCAAATCGGTTTTGATTGTTCCGCAGATCTTGCATGGTTCGGTCTAATGCCTCCAAAGACTTTTTATGTGCCATCGTGCATTCATCCCACACTATCAATTTACATTGCTGAAAAGCCTTTGCCATTGCAGAGTTCTTCGAAATGTTTCAGATCGGAGTTTAGTTGCTTTGCATATTAACCGGAAATTTTAGCGCTGAATGGGCTGTTCGACCGCCTTCCAACAATGTAGCTGCAATGCCTGATGAAGCAATTGCGAGTGCAATTTCATTGTGTGAGCGAATTGTTGATAAAATCAAAGAAATCAAAAAAGTTTTTCCTGTACCACCGGGAGCGTCCAAGAAGTAAATCCCTCCAGTTCCATCATGTACAACTTCCATAAGAGTATCAAATACATACTTTTGTTGTTGGTTCAACAGCAGAAGATTTATTCGGGCTGATTCTCTTAAAGCCTCGAGATCATACAGTTTTTCTCATGGCAACTCTTGATTAAAAGCGTCGTGCATCGGGCGATTGGGCGCGGCCATGCCTAATTGAGTTAATACTTTGTTTGACATCATCAAGCACATGTCCTCAATTAATATTAACGCCTCGTTGTAAATTTCTTCACTGACTTGTAAATTTGGATTTCCTGTCTAATGCGCATTTAATGCAAGATATCGTCACACATATCAACTTTGTACTTGATCCATAAATCAATTGGTATTGATGGGAAGCATGTTGATATAATTATAGAAAACAATGTTCGTATTTGATGAGCTTGTGAAGAAATTATAGTTTCATTGAGAGTTTGATCCCAATTAGCGTCATTTTCTAACAGTTACAAACGTCGACAGGCTTCTCTGTAAGAGTCACACAATTCACCATTAACAGTTCGTAACTGTTGGAATGATGTTGGGCCTCGAACATTGACTAATAGCAATCGCATATAAAAAAAAATCATCGTTGCTTGGATGGACTGAATAAATTCGACCTATTGCATCGGTGGAATATACATTTGGGTAACCTGGAACTGGTTTTCCTTGTTTCCGTGGTTGGAATTTCTTTGTGGATTGATTCCAAGCATAATATTTTGGCATTTCGGAGTATAGCAGTGTTCGGGCGAAATCATCATTCTGACACATTTAAAAAAAAAAACAGGTCAAGGTTTTAAATGGTGGTTGAACAGCTCGTTGTAATGCGTTCTGTGCCGTGAAATATACTCTTTGGCCATTTTCTAAGTGTATGGCTAAGTGAACAACAGTGGAGTGTCTTTCATGAATGGGAAAATAAAAAGTGCGCCAAATTGCTTCATTACTGTTAACATACCGGCCCATTTGGTATTGGGTAACTTCGTCATTGTAATTCTCTGCATCAACTCCAATCACAGCCATGTCACTTCCTTTGGTTACATATTTACAAATGTATTTGATAGATTTCACGGAATGGCAAGATTCAACATTGATATGCGCCTTGAAAGTCTTTGATAGGATCGGTGAATATGGAACAATCCAACGATTATCAATTTTAATGTCTTGTTTATTAACATTGACAATTGTTGATCTTCCGTTGTCTGCAGTCGATCGGCCACGATACAGTGGATAACCATCATTTCCGGTAATTGTTTCTTCTACTAATGCCCGTGGATAACGCTTCGAACATTTACCATCCACCATACACGGTGAATTTTGATTAAGTGTTCCACAGGGACCATGAATCATGTTTTTTATAACTACTTCATGCAAGCCTGGATCTACTTGTACATCAGGGATTTTAGCTGATTTCACTTCTTTAACTTCATTTGGTCTTATCTTCTCAACCAACCAAATCAGAATATGTGCATGAGGCAATCCACGTTTCAACCACTCCACAGAATACATCCAGCAGCGCGTCTCGCCAAACACGCTATGCTTCACAATGAAATCCATTAAAGATTTGAACTTTTGTTTGAAGGCTCTTGCCGTAATGTCATGGCGATCAATGGGTGATTGACCAGGGAATAACTCAAGTTTGAATTCTATCCACTGCGGATTGCACGTGAATGTGATAAATAAATCTGATGTGCCATAATGACGAACATACGAAATGGTATCTTGAGCATATTCATGCATATGTCGAGGACTTACGATGTATGTTGCTGGAAGAATTGTCCTCCGGCCGACATTCTCTGCATTTCCATCAGTATTAATCGCATCTCGAAGGTGAATATTCTCTTCAGAACAGAGTTTGGTCTGGTTCAACCTGATGAATGTCAATCGCTCTGTTTCAATTTTGACATACATATCAACTGCATATTGGTGAAATAATCGCCAACATTTCAAGATGTGATTGTCTTCATTTTTACGAACCACCAGGCGGTATGAATAATAGTTTATTGAACTGACTTTTTTGTTGATTTCGGCATCTGTAAATACATTATTGTTTTAATGACAGTGATTGAACTTTCATATAATACATATAATAGCTGATACAAAATCTCCATTACTAAACCAAATTTGTAATTACCTGTAAGGGGATTTATCATCTTGATTGAGAAGTGATAACCATCTTCACCTTGCCAAAACCTGATGGGTTATTGTAGCGCATCATATGAGCGGTGTGTTTCATAAACACGCTGTAACTGATCATTCCGGCGATGTAAAAACAATATCACGGGCTTCCAAATTTTCTCCAACTATAACAATGGCAACTTCATCCATTGTTGGTGCATTGAAACGTCTTGCATGTTGGCCCACAGGAGTTTATACAGCTCTGATTACAATTTTGTGATTATCATATGGCATGAGATCCAGTGCAGTTTTGAACAATGTAATTAACTGATTGTGTTGAAAGAAAGTTTGTAATTCTTCTACAATAGACCTCTTCACTGAACTGTTATGTGCACAAACCAGATCAATTTCTTGTATTGAATTGCCCATAAAATAAATTTGCAGGAATTTGTAGTCGTCATCTGACACCGGCAACAGTAAACCTGCTCGGTGGTATATTTGGCCTTGTATCTGTGAATTAAAAAGACAGGTTTATTAGTTTTGTTACAAAAACTATAAATTAAAATAAACAAAGCAATACGGGGATAAGTCTGTTTGTTATATATTACCTTGAAAGTTGGCATGAAGTTGTCCCAAACTACATTTGTTGCCCCAAATGAAGTCATTTGGTAGCAGTTGTTATATTTTTGGATATTAGTAAGGAAATCTATTGAATCCGTTCCTGTTCCTGAAACCAATAAGTACAATGGCTCTTGTGGCGGAACCTATGGCACTAGTTTCACTTTGCCATTTGCGCAACCCAATCCAACGGCTTCATTTTTGTATTTCAATGCCTTACATTTTGGGCAAACTGAGTTCATAGACCCAATAGAAACGCATTGGTGGGCACTGTAGTCAATTGAAATATCGTAACTGAAAGCAGCTCGTTTCATACCTGCAAGATTATTAGTTGAATGACGTGCTGCACGGGTTTGTGATATCCGAATCCTTTCAATTTCATTTCGCTCTTCACGTTGCTGTGCAGTCCGATTAGAATGAAAATTAGCTTGTTTTCTAGCATTTAGAGTTCTTCGACCCAAATTGCTCCGCCCGCGTCTTGTAGGCGGCATGAGTCTTGGACTGAGTATAAATGGAAACACACACAAAATAAACCAATCAACCAAAGATAAATCGAGGAACTCCAAAATGTATATCGTAGAAAGAGAAATGGTCAAATCTACGGATGCATTCAAGTAGTTTATATTAATTTTAAGGTTAAGTTCATAATTATAAAGTTACTAATTAAATTACAAATGTTTTTTCTTTATATTATGGTTTGGTGCTCTTTTGTTTTATTTGAATAAAACGAAACAATAAGTAAATGTGTCGATTGAGAAGCGAAGATTAAACACAACCAAGAAAATAACACGCACTAATTGAGAATCTACTGAAAAACTGTCATCAAAGTCAAATTGTATATCGTAGAAAGAGAAAGTGTCAAATCTACGGATGCATTCAAAGTTACTAATTAAATTTCAATTTTTTTTTCTTTATATTATGGTTAGGTACTCTTTTGTTTTATTTGAATAAAACAAAACAGTAAGTAAATGAATTGAAAGTCGATTTTAGGGTGTCTGAGATTGATTCACTTAATCGATTCATTGTTCAAATCAATCTTCACGACAAAAAAAAAATCGATTCTGCGATTAATCTATCACAGTTCGCCATCCCTAGAATTGACAGCTAGGAACAGTTTGAATGGGAAAAATAAAAATGTGGTTTTTACGTTTTTCAGGGCAATTTTTCCAATTTTTCTCTTCATAAGAACCTTCTTCGGACTTCAACGAATATTAAAGAAAAAAATTAGCCGAATTGGTCCAGCCGTTCTCGAGTTTTGCGGTTAGCAACACATTTAGCCATTCATTTTAATTTATAAGAGAAGATATAAATATAACATTAAAAAATCATCACTTTTGTGGTGAATTCATAAAAATGATGTTATAAATATAAGGAGTTGTTATATAGGACGTACGTTGTACCCTTTGTCACACATGCAGCAGAAAAATGGCATTGAATGTAAGAGAGACTAGGAAAGTGGAGGCCATTGGAATGAAATTTGTGAGGAGCATGTTAGCTGTCACGAGAAGAAACTATATTAGGATTGAAGTTATACAAGAAATGGTGGGAGTACAAAGAATAAATGAGATAGTAGAAGAAGCAAGACTAAGATGGTATGGGTATAAAAGGAGGAGAGAGACAGAGAAGATTCCAAACAAAATTATGGAAATGAGGTATATAGGAAAAATACCAGAAGGAAGGCCAATAAAGATATGGGAGAAGCAGATAACAAAAAGTGTGTAATTGAGAGTAGAAGAAAGGGAGCAATTAAAGGAGGAAGAATGCTAGACGGATATAGGAAGTTGGAGGCATTTTACTAACCTGACACAGCCACAGGCTTTAAAACGTTATTGCTGCTGCTGATGATAACGAAGCCAGTTGATGGCTGCGGGAGTGGCATCAATAAAGTATTTCTTGGTTCCTTCAAATTTTCTTTTTGAACAGTCATGTATGATGTGATAAAATGACTGTTCCAAAGCTCCGCAGTCAAATTGGGAGTTGTCAGCTACTCCCCATTTATGTATCGCTACCTTACTTCTAGCATGAACAGTTCTGTGTTTTCCATTGTAGGTTCATGCCTGGAAGTGGGTTTGTCGGATCTAGTTGAGCTGATGATTCCTGGTCATCGATTTCTCCACTCTTCTTTCAAGTCAAATGCCTCTGGCGGGTGTTGGTTAATATTCTCCCAAATTTATGTTCTAGATTTTAATCTGGCACGTGGAAGGTTGTTTAGGGTATCATGGATTGGTAGAGTGTTTTAGGAATGATGTGTTCTTTAGTTTCTCACATTCGCGTATTGTTACTTGTGGTCGTCGACGATCAGGAGGTGCTATTAACAGTATTAGTGTTGATTTGAGTGTTCCAGACCCAGGGCCGTTGCACGAAATATATTCTGGAAGGGGGCGGGGGGGTGAACCAGTGTTTTTCCCAACTCAAGCATTTTTAAATTTGAAAAATTCCCAAATGGCAAAGGAGAGTAGAAGGTTCATGTTGAGAACGTGTGTGTGTGTGTGGGGGGGGGGGGGGGGGGGGGGGCAGGAGGCACCAGATTTTTTTTTACCATTTGGGGTGATAATCAAGCCTTGTACCGGGCTTTTAGGCAACTGTATTTTTAAATTTATTTATTGATGCTGGATTTTGAAAGCTACAAGGCTTTTTCAATGCATAAGGAAATAAAGTTAATTGTTATTTATTTCAGTTTACCTGCATCTGAGCTAAATATCCAATTGAGCTTAAATATATTTATTTAGATTTGGAGATATCGTTCCAATTGTGTATTTCTAGATTAAAAAATATAACTGACTTTATTACAGCGGTTTCCAACATTTTGTAGTTTATGACCATAACTTTTCTATCTGCGGCCATCGCGACCCTTTGATAACTTGAAAGCGTTTAAATCCTAGTTTTAAGTTTCTTCACTGTGTATTACTACCAGCCCGGACTATCTACAGTTAACTACACCAGTGGGATAAGTAAAATTTAGAGTAAATGTACCCTTATTTGCATGCAGGGATATCATGATAAGCTACCCTTGGCCAGAATTAAAATCCTTAATTCCCCTTTACCAACAAACCCAACCAAAAGAGCGTGAAATTAAAACTGCATGTTCACTAATGCTCGTTTTAATTATCATAATTGCTTATAATGATTATATGCGACTAATATGTAGTGAAAGAGAATCAACAAGCCCGGGGTTAGGGATGATTTTATAATATGCTAGGAGCACTACAAGGTTTTCAAAGTTAACCAAGTCAGCATGAAGCTATCAAAATCGAATAGCCAAAAGGAACCTGAGCACTCCAGATGGAAGGACACTCAATACCTTTTATATATAAACTAACTGGTGTACCCGTTATTCTCACAAGGAATATATAAACTAACTTTTTCCTTTATTTATTTAACACTGTGTCTCACTACCTGTTTGGGTTATACACTTTCCTTTATATAGAATAGAAAACTAGCTACAGGGAAGAGTAATCCAATCTTAAAATTATTTTTAACTATTAGTCCTTTATTAGTTTAAACTGTGTGGAAAAACATGGAAAGTAGGTTGGCTTTCAAAATTTGAATATAATCTAAAAATGTGTTTCAAGTATAGATAGGATGCTCACACCTTTTATTCCTCAAATCCTATGATAATCGAGAAAGTCGGGCTTAATAAAAAATCTCCAAACTAATTAAATAAATTAAAGGTTTTATGAAAGCTACTGTGAAGTAATGTTCAATGCAAATTAAGCCTGTGGGTTATAATGCATCGTTTGATACCAATGAACCCATTAGTGGTACAAGTTCAACTCAAGACTATGTTGAGGGAGCTTTTTCAAAAAATCTTGCTCAGCAAACTTATAGTGCTGCTAGTTAAATTAATAAAGGTGTTGGTACTAATACCATAAAACTTTTTACACACTATTATAAATTAGCTGCTATTTGATTTGGCTTATATATGTTATAATCAAGAGCTCTGTCAAGTTAATTTTTAAGGAAATTCTTGGCCACGATATCATTCCATAGCTTCATTTCCTAATTCCGCATTACATGTTGGTAGTTATTGTAATGATTACAATTTAGCTTATGGTCATTTGAAAGTTGATAATTATTTAGATACATTTAACTACGCTGATGCTAGTGGTTTAAAATTATATTAAATAGGGTCGATATGGAACTTGGATTTAACAACATGGAATTTTCAGATGGCATGGAAATTTATTAAATCAAATAATGGATTTTGGAGGTACACGACGACGTTTAATTAATTCTTCTGTTGTCCAAAAAATCTTAGCTTATGCAAGCACTACGGCTTATATATATTTTTAGGGGACAGCCACTAAAAAATCTCCCCAGTAAATTCCTTTGTGTACTCATACAACACCTAATATATTGTCAAGAGTTTCAAGTTTTGGAATAAAACCTGTTGGAAGTTATTTACTTGGCAATGCTGATAGTTATGTTCAGTATCATTGTGGTTGGTATTTAATTACTGAAATTCAAATTGAAATAGATTATGGTATTATAGCTCTATGGAAGCTATTATTCACTCATGTGATAGTCCAATGATTCAATTACAAGGTGTTATGATGAATATAGACTCTTATGAGTTGGCATATCAACAAAAGGGTTTGTTGTTAGAAAAAAACGGGTACAGCAAAATAAAATACCATGTATAATTTTATATTAATTTATTGATATAATAAAAAGTTACAACACATCCTCATTTATATTTCAATCACTAAACATTTGGAAAAGTAAAAAGGATTAAATATTGTATGTAAAAATGGTATTTGAGAGTTAGTAACATTTATAACACGTTTTCTCCATATTCTACTATGTCAAACAGGTTCTTTACACATTTCATTATTATGTGCCATTAAAAATTTAGATTTCAAAATAACAGCTTTTTCTTTAAATTTAACTGAGCATCACCAGAAAACAAACTTTGCATTTATTCCATAGCTAGTTTGTCAAAAGATGGATCATCTATATGTACTGGTACCACTCATTTATTATAACCGTCTTGTAAGCATTTTATAACAAATAGTGTTATTCTCATAAATATAAAACACAGCTTTTATCATTTGAACAGTTAAATATTCTATAAAAACTAGTTAAAAAGTCTCTAACTCTTCACTATTATTAAATTGATATAATAACCATGCATTTATCAATTGTTAGGTAGTATCCATAGAAAGATTTTTAAAAATAATAATAAATCACTAGTACATTTAAAATACACATGTTCAACTTGATATTTTGCATGTTTACCAGTTAACCATTGTTCTAGTTTATATAATGACATTTTACAAATTTTAGTTAAAATGACCCACTTTTTGAAATTGCACTTCAGAAATGGTATATTGAATAATATCTAAATATTATGTGTTTAAATGGCAATATTTTATAAGTGTATAAATACTTGCTAAGAACTATTGTTCACACTGTTGTTGAATGATTTTGTTTCATAATACTGGTAGTTTGCTAGTTCTTCCATCAATACCGTCATCAAACTCTGGTTCTCCATGAACAAATTTCACAACAGGATCTTGTGCTGAGGAGGGTCCAGTGATTCCAAGTGTCCCTACCATCTTATATCTATCACACAATATTTCCATTTCGTTGATGTAACTACAGCATTTTGTGGGTATATTTTCAATTCCATATAGTGTATTTTTTCTCTGGATTTTTGAATTTTTGTAAGAACTGTCCCTGCCTTATTTGCACCGAAATAGTGAAGCAATCTTGCGTAGTACTCTGGGCCAACAGAGGAGACATATTTGATATTTTTGTAAGGTTTTCTAGGAATGACCCTGCATCCTGAGAGGAGGCTGCAAATACAATGATGGAAGTACCGTGAACAATTGAGAACGGCGTGGAGATCGTCTCAGGAATCTGATTTGTGGCTGAAGATGATGCTTAACAGTGAAGTTCTGGCAGGTTGTCTATTAATTAATATGTAATGAACTTCTTCAAGGTTTTCAACTTCTTATGGTGAACTAATGTCATACAAAATGATGGGTCTTTACTCTGTTCTAACAAGCTCGTTCACGTATTTTTGCCAGACACATTCGTCTCGGCCAGATACACTAGTGTTGCTAACAAGGGATGATCCTCCATCACTAATAATTTCCCAGCTATCAATGTTCTCGCTGCCCATTTTTTGCATTGCAATGGAGACTCAAAAATTCTTCAGTTCTGTATGTGACATTTTTTACTCTAAAATTCTTCAGTTCTTTACAGACATTTTTTTTATATCTTTTAAAATAATATTAAACTTTAGATTTGGGTATATATTTGTTTATGTTCATCTTAAAGGATTTTTTAATAGAGATTGGTATTGAAGTATTAAACTTTTTTTTTGTGGGATCAATGTTTTCTTTGTTGGACTCTTCGAATGGCACTTCAAAGGATTCACACACACGTGTTTCTTCCTATAATCTAAGAGCATTCGCTTCTTCGCGTAAATCAGTGTCCATCATGTCCTTGGATGCTCTATGTACTGTGTAGGATATCTGATAGTTCCTAAACTAGATGTTAACGTTAGAACACAGATCACCAATGGCACTTGGGCCCTTATATGTCTCAGTATCTAGAAAACATGAATCATTACATAAATGCAATTTTCTTGTGTGTCCTGTTTCTTGATGTTCCACAAACAAACTTGTTTATGTATTTTCGGTATTATAATCAATTAATCCAATTAAATAATCTTCATCGTAAAATTATTCAAGAATTGTTAATATGTTTGGTTTTGTAGTTATATGTTTATATGTTACACACTCACAAATACAATTTGGTTTATCAAAAATAAATAAACTTTAAAATTTTGCACTTGGTCTTAACACTTTTCCTAAAAACATATGTTTGTCTCACATAAGCACTTATTTATCAAGTTTCTTTTGAAACTCTTTTTCAAATCTTTTGTCAGCTTCAGATTTAATCAACAGTACTTCAATGCACGTTAAAAAAATACATAGTGATGAATATATTTTGGATCTACCATTGTTATTGGCTTATGCTACTATAATTGTTCAGGTCAACTTTCTGGGTGCCTTTGGAGTTTAGGTATTTATGTTATTTTCTCTTTTACTGCACTCATACATTTAATTACTACTTCTAAGGCATCCAACACATACAATATTCCTTGTAGTGAATGCGTTCTATGAGCTATTTTCTTCGCTTTATATGCCCTGTAATTATTTTGAAAAGCACATTTGTCTAGCCCTGGTGTTATACCAAAACTTATATGATTCATAGCCCTTAAGACCACATATAAGGCAGTCTATGGTGCTAATGACTAGAAAGATTCCCTGTCTTTCCTCATGAAAATTTTGTTAATCAGTTCAGCTGCATGACCGGTGGACATTTGACGCTTCGGCCATCTTGCAAACAGTCTCTGCAATCTGAATGTCTTCTTCTAGAGTTGCAGGCAGATGGTGACAAGCTAGAGTCCATGCAAACCATGTCAAACCTGTGATAGAAGCAGCAAATAATTAATATAACCCTTCCTCCAGAATTATAAATTATTTAATTGAATCTTCTACAAGTAACAGAGCATTATGAATCAGGCAGCAACTTCCTGAATCCTTTAATTTTTGTTTAAAACTTATTTTGCAATTTTGAATAATGATACTGTACTGGATGACTTTCAAATTAGTATTAGTATTAGTATTAGTATTACTATTACTATTACTATTACTATAGTGAATGTGGGGAATGCCAGGTCTCCACCGTGGTTCGGATCCCACGTTAAACTGTAGGTCCTCCATTTCATCTCACTATCACCCTACCATTACACATTAGCGTAAGTGCGTATAACCCGAATGGGTAGTAAGACGCGGTGCTAATAATAATAATAATAATAATAATAATAATACTATTACTATTAGTATTAGTATTTATTATTATTATTATTATTATTACCACGTCTTACTATCTGTAAGGGTTATATGCACTTACGCTAATGTGTAATGGTAGGGTGATTGTGAGATGAAATGGAGAACCTACAGTTTAACATGGAGTCCGAACCACGATGGAGGCCTGGCATTCTCCACATTCACAAGTTGTGATTAATTCACGTCTTGTCAGAGGTGAGGGAAGGGTTTGGCAATCAGCTAAATCAGTGCCGGGACCTAGGATTGAACCCTGGACACCCAGCACAGAAGTCCGACACCTTACTCTCATTAAATATAGTTTTGAGCCACAACTATTAAATTTAATTAAATTGTATTAGAATATTTTAATTCAAAATATCAATGGCTTTCTTGTTTTTTATCTTTATCAGTTCAGTTATCTAATATTTCATATTTACGCGTTGGTGTAACAATCTGTGAACTTCATTTGTCAGTAGAACAAGTGGCATCATTCTGTGTAGACAAGTGGCTGTGTTACTCAAAACACACAGCACGGTCCATAGCTTCATTGCCGTAAGCCTGCTGCATCATTGGGAAGTTCTATGTTCCAGATTTTCCGAGTAAGATGGAGAATTTGATGTTCGCTCTCTGCTCGAGTTTGCGGTCTATAATAAAATCGCAAATGCACCCATGAACGCCATCAAATAAACGTAACACAGCCACTGGTCCACACAGAATGATGCCACTGGTTGTACTGATAAATGAAGGTCACAGCTAGCCACCCCAGCGCACGCATTCCCATGCTCCACTCTGTTTTCATTTTACAGAACCAGTCTTGAAACTTTTTGATACCCCCTCGTATATTAAGAGTTATTTTACAGATATGATGTACACATCAATTTTTCAAAATACAATTATACTTCTTAGCCCTAAATTTTAGCAGCATCATTTCAACTTTTTTTTTCTACCAAAATTCTATTAACCTTTAGTTTCTGTAGCTATTTTTATTTAGATAAGAAACTAGATATTATCTAATTTATTCATAGATTTTTCTATCTGCTTTGCTCAAAACCTGTCAGCAATTTCAAAAACATTTAAAAAAAGAAAACTATGTTTTGTTATTTATCTGTGTGGTTGCACAGCATATACAACCTTAAATACGTTTCAAATTTAGTTTATGCTTATTAAAAAAAATACCAGAATTCAGAGATCTTGTTTCACTAGTGGGTCAGCTTCATTTATTATTCCTCAAGTTTTTTAAGTAGCTTTCTAGTTACTTTAATCTTCTTAAGCAACTCTTGACGTTCTTTGATTAACAGGTACTGAGAGTTGAGATTACTAGAAAGCTTTAATTCAACCTATATAAACATATTATACACAGTTAATACAGGTACATGATATTAATTCATGTATTCAAAGCAATTGAAAAATTAGTTGGATAATTAAAAAAATTTTATCTGTAAAGAAAAATCTAACAAGATTTAGAAACAATTTTTTTTTCTATGCAGATAAAAAGCTATAAAGATACAGAAATCAATTGCAGCACAACTCTTGAATATGGTGATTTGTTTAGTCTACATTCAACATTTATGATTCTAGCTAAATTATGTTCAATGCTGAGTATTAAACATAACCAGATATTTACAGCATTATAAGAAAAAAAGGTGATTCCAACAAAAT
This sequence comes from Timema cristinae, assembly GCA_039000515.1. NCBI lineage: Eukaryota > Metazoa > Arthropoda > Insecta > Phasmatodea > Timematidae > Timema > Timema cristinae. The sequence continues at coordinate 41,903,156 of JBCFYV010009882.1, forward strand.
GCATTCATTGTATGGTAGTTAAATTGTTCAAATATTATAGTTCAAGGAATTATACAAGGTTTGTTTGATTATTAATGTATCATGTATTGATCAATAGTAACAAAAGATATAACAAAATAATTTCAAAATATTTTCAGTAATATTTAATACATTTTTAAAAAGATGTCACGTTACAATATGAAAAAGCATCATCAAGTATAAGTTGAAATAACATAAACAAAAAGACGAATAAACAAATTATAATTCATTAAAGGTATTCCTTATGTTATACTCATCATCATTATCATTACATTATTATTACTTTATTATTATTTCATTTATTACGTTACATTTCTTGAAGTTGCTTTGGCCAACTGCCCTTTTAGAATGCCTTGCTCTGCTAATGAAACTACTCTGTATCTTTGCCACATTACACCACTGGATGTCTAATGCTATTGAAAAAAAAAAGTTCATTAAAATGTGTTCTGATGTAATTCCAAACTTTATTGCCAAAGGTTTCGCCGACATTCTTAAATCTGTACTAGCCAATATTTTCAACCTTAACCTGTCAAATGAAACTTTTCCACTTGTATGGAAACAGTTGTCATTCCTATATATAAAAGAGAGGCAAAAATAAACGTATGCAACTATCGACCTATTTCTCTTTTAAATACCTTTTCCAAAGTATCCAAGAAAATAATATATGAGCATATTTTTCACCATTTAAAAAAGAGCCTATTTATTATGCTGTCAATAACTTGGTATAGGTTCTGGGGTATGTTGTCTCTTAAGTTTCAATAAAGGGTCAGGTAAATGCAATTTATTTTGATCAAAGTAAATATTATGATTTATATCAAAAGTATTATTCTCTCAAAACTTAGTAATTTTGGCCTATCTCACACTTATGTTAATTGGTTCTGTAGCTATTACAGAATTGATCATTTGCTGTTAAAGTATATTCACAAACCTCAAATACATATTTAGCCCCTTGTGGTATACCACAGGTTTCCAATTTAGGATTACTCCTCTTCAATGTGTTTATTTATGATATGGGTGAATACTTAAATTTATCAAGTTATTTACTATTTGTGAATGATCTCAAACTTTTTTAAATTATCAAATCAATCGCAGATTGTGTAGACATACAAAAAGTGAAAATAGGTTTTAGTTAAAGAGATATAATAATGATATTCTACATTAGTCTACTGAAAATGGAATGTGCATTAACAAATCAAAGACCAAATCCATATCTTTTACAAGTAAAACAAATCATGTATTTTATATTTATAAATTATCAACAATAACAAAGTTCACTCCCTTTATATTAATGAGCTAGATGTTCTAGACACCAACTCTACTTTCACTGTCATGTTGAGCATATCATTTCTCACTCATAGAAATCATTTGGACTTATTAAATTTAATACCACTTTGTTCAAAAAAGTAGATTGTATTTTAAGACTGTATCATCCCTTAGTTAGAGCTAAGATAAAATATGTGTGTTGCTTGTAATTCCATTACTTTAACTGACTCTCTCAAATTGGAAACTGTTTTAACAAAATTTTTGGCTACTTGCTATGATTAATTCTTTCTTAACTGGATTTAATATGATTATGACATAATTTGAAACCTTTTTGGGCTCCAAACTCTCTTTTCTTGTTGACTTTAAAATGTGATGCCTTTTCATTTCTAATATGTTCAATAGCAATATTTCTTGTAAATTTGCCCTTGATCATGTAGGTATTCATGTTCCTTCTTGTGCTTCTTGTTATCCAAAATTGTTTTCTCTCAATGGAGTTGAACGGGAACCAGATTAAAATCGATAATCGAAATTAACATTTATTTTTAAGGAACAGGAACCAAAAGAATAAAATTGCTTGATTGGCCGGGAGCTAAGAGGGGTTTTGTTTGCAAAATGTGAGGGTCGCATTCTGTTTTTTTAGGATGTGTTAAGAAGGCCAATGGCTTTAAGAAAATGCAATGCTGCCGGGCAATCTATTGGTCGAATAATTTTGTACAGTACATACCATATGACACTTGAACATTGACTTAAGAGCAAACTTTGTTCAAGTGTTTTAGTAAAAATAAGTGCTCACATGTCTTACAAAAATGTACTTTTATGGCTAAGATCATAATATAAAGAAGGTGTAAGTAATAAAACAATAATGTGTACAGTTATGAAAGTATTAAGTGGGGAGAAAATATCAAAATGGATTCACCCAGGTTCAAAGTTTTTACAGTTTTCCTCTGAACATTTACATAAACCTATACACGGTGTTTCAAATTTTCTACTTGTGCACAATTTGGTACTACATGAAGTTTTACATTTATATGGTTTATATGGTCATCGGGGCATGAGCTTGGGATAAAAGATAGAATTTTCTCTAGGCTCTTGTCCAAACTCTTCAAAATTTTAAGGGTTCAAATAAAGGCTATTATGGATTTTTCAAAATATATAATATTTAGCACCGCGTCTTACTACCCGTTCGGGTTATACGCTTTTTTCAAAATAAAAGTTTGCGCAAAAGCTCTCAGACAATGCAAATATAATGCATCAGAAATGCAAAGTACTCTTGATAAGTTCACGCTAAAGCCAATTGCTTGAGAAATTGATCAGTACCAAATCTCATTTGCTGAAATGCTTTGTTTCCATCTGAATAAACTGTTATGACATTTCCATTTCCTAGCAAAGAAAGTACTGATAGGATGAATGGCATATGAACAAGATTCGAGACTTTTTTTTTAACTTAGACGACTAGTTTTATCACAACCGGTAAGTGCATTTAATGCCGGTAAGTTGATACTAACGTCTTCTCCAAGTGATTGTGGAGCTATGTGGCATCCTAACATCCAACTTTTTTCTGTTACTGAATAATAAATGTCACTAAAAATACATTGTGCTCTTCGAAGAACTTTTTCACCCAAAGTAGTATTATTTTTCTTAGGTATATAAAGCTTGCTGGAATACTTGTCATTTGGGTGGTAAATTCATGTTTTTCAGTGCTTTACTAAGTGATGTTTCATCACATATGTATTTTTCATCCAATAGTTCAGTGGACAACAGTTCATTCTGCAATACATCGCTATAAATATATTTTTACCTAACTTTTGAATATGTTCTATTACTTCTTTAAGAGTAAATCACTCATGAAGATTAAAGAAGATTTTGTTCTATCGGCTAGATGAGAAAATAATATTTTTCCACCATATTTATCTATCAACATTGATTTTAAAACTCTATTGTCTACTACTGCTTCGGGCACGCTGGTTGGTTCAGACCTTTTCTGAGCGAGATAAGTTGGTTCAAAGAGACAAGTTTTAAACTATTTATTTACCTCATTGAGGAGTTTTTGAAAGCATCTTATAATACTTCTTTGGGCAGATTGGAGGAGAGGCGTCTCGCTTTGATCATAGATGTCCTTGGTTGTCGTAAATAATTGTTGAAACAAACTTTATGGTATCCAACTTCCTTAGTATTCCGGTGTCAAACAAGTACTAACATGGGTAAAACCATCATATTTTTAGATCTAAATGTTTCAATCAGATTCTATAAAGCTGAAAATTTTGATAAGAGAAATACTTTTGATACCTTGTTCTTAGTCTTTTGGCAGCATATAGTGCACATATCCGCCCTAAACATTCCCCTGCTACTGTGCACACTAGGCTGATCTTTTGATGACCTACAACAATATATTCCTCTTCTAGATTTGCCTTATAAATGGAAATTTCACAACGTCTAATTTTTTCTTCACTGATATAATCAGCAAAACAGTTTCTATGACAAGAAAAAATCTGAAAGATTTAATCCAGCATGATAGTTTCTTATAGCTAATTGTTGTGTCATCTTCCCGCTTCTCAACAGCACTTTAAATGGTCACAAAAGTGTTCGGCTTTGGTTCTTGCACTAAATCATCAGAAGTGGCACTAAATAATCAGAAGTGGCACTAAATCATCAGAAGTGGCACTAAATCATAATAAGTGTCACAAAACAACTTCCACAAACATTTTACCAAAATAAGGCAATGAAATACAACTATTAGTGCACATTGGCTCTGTAGTTACAATAACACTAGCCAATGTGTTTTATTTTTCTGTTAACAACTTTTACATAAATTTTACTAAAATAAGGAAATGAAATACTCAAAACAATTAGTGCACATTGGGTCGGTAGTAACACTATAAAGTGAGTGAGAAGTGTTTGCCTTTTAACCCCCTACAAAATGTAGCAAGTGCACACAGGGAGTGGTGTGGGCATGCAGGGAGGGCAAACTAACCACTTATCTAGTTGGCAACATGAATTTCCAATGAAATTATCATACCAGGTGGCCAAATCTGAAAAAAAAAATTCGTCCCTCATATTTTGCAAACGAGATCCTTGTTAGTGCCTGGACTATAAGATTAAGATTAAGATTAAGATTATTATTATTATTAATATTAATATTATTATCAGAACCACATCTTACTACCCATTCTATAAGAGCCATAACCGGATTTGATGTAGGTTTTTACGTTTTATAAAAAAAAATCATTGCATTTTATGTCTTTCATTCTGAAACTTAATTTTATTTTTAAAATGAAATTTTCCCTTTTCCCAGGAATTTTTATTTATTTTCCAAGGGATTATATACAAGTTCAATGACCACACATTAATAAGACCTAATGAGCTTAGATTCTTGAGGAATGATTATTGTCACGTTGTTTAGGGTTTTCTAATTTTACTCTTTAGGCTATGACCTTAGTAGGATGTATTTAGCTTTGAATGACAAATATATCTAAGAAGGGTGAGAAATGAGAAACTGCCTAACTATACAAGAAGTCTTAAGTAGATAAGAAAGTATTTAAAAGTGTTATTCCTAAAAATTAAATAATTTAAGGGACTGTTGGACAGCCAGTTTGCTTGGAGGGTTAAAGTGGTGGAGTCAAAAAGCGTTATTCCTAAAAATTAAACAATTTAAGGGACTGTTGGACAGACAGTTTGCTTGGAGGGTTAAGGTGGTGGGAGTCCAAAATTGTTAATCTTTTCACTCTACCTTCAAATAAAAGTAGGTTGTTCAAAGTGTATGTGCAATGTTTGTAGTTTGGAAGAGCTTTACAGTTTTAATAAAAATTGGTTATTTGAAATATGAAATAGATGGAGCAAAATATATATTACCGAGTGCAGAATTTCTTTAAATGACATTGAGAGTGAGTGATACAGCAAAGATGGCTCTTAAGTTAAAAAACAAAAAGTTTATATATTGTAACCATGCAAACTAATTTATTATTTTGGTGTGTCTACAAAAAAGGACTTCAAGAAAGTACCAACATTTTAAAATCAAAATGTTTGAATTGAAATTGAGAATATTGCCATAACATTATTTTAATATTCTGTTAATACATGGTAGTACAAGGAATATACAAGATAGATTCAAGTAAGTGATTGATTCAGATGGCTACTATAAATAACGTCAGAAACAAGTGCTTTGCCGACCAACCGCACCACTTTGTGGGATACTTGTATATAGAACTTGTATTTTTTTTCTAATTAAGTTAAATATTATGCTTTAATCCACTATGTGAATCATGTTTTGTTAGTGTTTATTCTTAGTGCATGCAGCCCAATAGTTTACAAAATATTGCTTTCAGTAGTCACAATTAATTGTCTTGTATCATGTGCATCTCAGTTGTTATAGTCAAGATACACAAAGGTTGACTAATTTGGTTGGACTTGAATTGAAAAAATTGTTCTTTTTTGTGGTCGTAGTTATAAAATAAACTAATAAATATGTTACTTTATTTTAACAAACTAATGGTATTGCACAATAAAATTAACTGACAATTTTACAAAAGTTCTATAACAGTTATCTGTAATCAATAAACAAAAAATTACAAATATTGTGTTAAACATTTATGTTATTTAAAAAATAAATAATCTGCTGAGTGGTTTGTACGTAGTGAATTTATTTAAGCACTATGTTAAGATAGATTTACCTTGAAATATATGTAGGCATTGTTTATTTTCAAGAAAGAGTCTTTAATAAATGGAGAAAGCTGGAATCCACGTTTCACTTTTACCTATGAAATCTTAAGCCATATTCTTTTTAATTTTTTTATTAATTTACGAACTTCATTCATTTTAATCTAGAGAGATCTGTACAGGTGAGGGGACAGATCTAGAGAGGTTGTGACACAGATCTGCCACAGATTTTGAACGATCTGACCAGATATGGACAGGTTGTGGTCCAGATCTGGACCACATCTGACTATTATTGAACAATATTTTACATGTCTTAATTAAGTTAGCTGGGTATTGGTTTATTACAATGATTATATTTGAGAATTGATGGGGTTTAGTTAAGCTTATGCTCATTGGGAATAGAAAAAAAAGTTATTCAACTTTCAATTTAACTAACATAATTTATTTAACTTTCAATTCAAACTAACATATTTTTTTTTCCTAAAATTAATATATACAAAATTTTAGTGAACTATAGATTGTATTTTAAGACTGTATCGTCCCTTAGTTAGAGCTAAGATAGAATATGTGTGTTGCTTGTAATTCCATTACTTTAACTGACTCTCTCAAATTGGAAACTGTTTTAACAAAATTTTTGGCTACTTGCTATGATTAATTCTTTCTTAACTGGATTTAATATGATTATGACATAATTTGAAACCTTTTTGGGCTCCAAACTCTCTTTTCTTGTTGACTTTAAAATGTGATGCTTTTTTATTTCTAATATGTTCAAAAGCAATATTTCTTGTAAATTTGCCCTTGATCATGTAGGTATTCATGTTCCTTCTTGTGCTTCTTGTTATCCAAAATTGTTTTCTCTTAATGGAGTTGAACGGGAACCAGAATAAAAATCGATAATCGAAATTAACATTTATTTTTAAGGAACAAGAACCAAAAGAATAAAATTGCTTGATAGGCCAGGAGCTAAGAGGGGTTTTGTTTGCAAAATATGAGGGCCGCATTCTGTTTTTTTTGGGATGTGTTAATAAGGCTAGTGGCTTTAAGAAAATGCAATGCTGCCGGGCCTAGTGTTGTAAAATTTACAACATTAGGACGTATTTCCCCACAAAATCTACCACATAGACCATGGGTTATGGAATTAAATTAACTTAGAAATAAATCCTATCTTTTTTCATTAGTTAAACATTGCACAAAATAAACAGGATCAAAATCACTAAGTGAAATCTATATAAATTTAATTAAAACTACTAACTTGAACGTGTTAATTTCCAACATCCATAATAAATGTAAATAATAGGAAAATGATCCATTTTTAGTGGGGATATTTTTGTTTAAAATGAAAATATTTATAAAATTTATTTTAATATTTACACTTTAGTTAAAAATATAATAATGTACTTATTAGTATCAATATAGTTTAATAAACTATCAAGTTCGTAAATTGTGATTTACATGTTTGAATTAGGCAGTTTATTTTAGGATGTGTTTTATAAATTCTTTGCACACATGGACATTCAAGATTAGGTAGGGATAAGTTGGCCAACTTTTATTTGATTTGCGTGTGTTTGTAGTAAGAGCATTTTTAATAATATGTTGGCATATTTTGTTAGAAAGCATGCAATGTATTTTTTAGTTAGTTGTAAAACAAACAATTCGATGGCATTTTGCAAAGAGAATCATAAAATATTCGAGAATCTACTACCAGAAGTTGATGATGAGGTTATATTCATGTGGCCAGCTGGAAAAGTTATAAAGGAATAGGCAGGGAAAGTACTGACAAAATAGTGTAAGTAAAATTCTTTTACTAATCTTAGGCTTTTAATCTTATTATGCTATAAATCTTATTTATTTTATAATTGCTTGTTTATAATTATGATGGATTCTTTAACAATTTAGTGGGGCTTATTCATAAATCAAAATTTGTCACTTAGGCGCTCCGCCGTTAGCAGTTGTAGTAGGCCTACTACATAACACAAAAAAAGTACTTTACAAAACCTATTTATAAGCGTTAAGATAATATTCTAAATAAACACTTATAAAAATTGCATGATGAATATTATTAATAAATACTTCTGGTTCTATGTTAGAAAATTGATCCAAGCACTCAAAGCTACACGTCAATATAGCGTTTGTCCATGTATATGATTCCTAACCATTTCCTGAAATGGCTCTGAATCAGTATAATAATATCAACTAAGTAAATGTATCAGCATTTTTTTCATAATAATCATTTATATTTTTAAAATGCATGATTTCCGACAAAAACTATCATCTTTGACCAATAACTTTCCACTTTCTCAATACAGTACGGTACTTAATGATAACTAAACGAGTTAGTTTGAATAATTCTTTATATGTTATGATATAGCCTAAGCTTACTCAACCTTTAACTTCCTAACCTTCCATGCCTGAGCTAATTAAAGGTTTTATGTGCTGATCAACATGCTGTAAATGTGACAACCCTATTTTATTCGGCTCACGGGTTAATAAAATATTGTTAAATCCAAGAAAGAGATCACCATATCAGGTGTTTTAATGTGTTTAATAAAACTGATACAAAACTAATGGTAATCTGCAACAATTTTTTAAATGTGGTTAAAAGGGTTAAGCTTGATGCGCAATGACCAGTACTGAATTATAAAGGTTGCCGCAATATTAGGTAAATACATATGCTTTTCAGAATGTTTGTGAAATATAATTCTTAGCTTGCTCATCAAAATAATTTCTCTGGTAACTACTTTTACCTAGTTTTTGATCAACTCTCTATTTTATAAGAATGTATTGTAGATCATGATTATATACCCTATAGAAAACTTAATGATTGCCTAGTGAATTAACTAATCTTGTATTATGTTATTAGTATTAATGGTATGCCTTTTTTATTTCAGAATTTGTTGGGGTCCATGCAACAGCTCAAGATTTCCATGTTCATGATGGATTCAATATAAGAAGCAATTGGGAACAAGGATTTGTGAAATTAGGAAAAGTGAATTGTAGTCTATCACATGACATTTAATTTTTTTAATTAAATGCTGTATTTGATCTGAAGAGCATTTATTATTTTTATTATCATTTAGCACCACATCTTACTACCTGTTCGGGTTATACGCTCTAAGTACTAATTACGCTAATGGATTAGGAATTGGGAAGGTTGAATTAGAGGAAGTGAACTCACATTTGCGTAGAGGGAGAGTGGAAAACCATTTAGGGAAAAACCACCCCCAGTTCACCCGACCAAGATTCGAACCTCAATCTCCCCGTCCAAAGCAGTGGAGCTCAACACGACTAGCACGTTAGCCAACATACATTTTTAAAAAATTAAAAAATACACCCCAGCATAAACCAATTAAAAAGAATAGATCGGAGACAAAGTAAGATTAGTACTCAAGCTGGAAATGCTAATACTTTTTCATTGAAATTTATAATACATGAGGGAAACAGTAATTAAAATAAAAAGTGAATGCAAATGTGTAGGCAAAATTTAGTTTTGAATTAGCTCTGAAATATATCTTATTAGGAATGGTCTTAATTGTGGTATTTATTACTAGGCCAATACTTTGTGATAGTAAGTAGTAGTTCATTTGAATATTAAAAAAGTAATATGTGATGGTAGGTATTGGTTAATTTTATTATTAGGCCTATACTAAATGATAGTAAGTATGTTAATTTGATTATTTTAAAAAGAATAGTTAACAAAGGCAATTTATATATAAAGATATTCCAATTTATGTTTTCCCTTTAGTAGACATATAATAAACCTATTTAAGCTCAATAACAATACATACTAATGAGTATTAAAATAAATAAATGACCAAGCAATATACAGTAATTAATTTAGAAGATAAAAATCTATTAAAAAAATAGTTAAATTATCAGTTTAATGACCCAAACACTATATAATCTGAGGAGAAAGTTAATGTGAGTCAGTTAAAATAGTAAATGAATAGATCTAAGAATTAGCATAAACACTCTAGGGCAGTAAAATAAGTCAAAGCAGACTCTTCCCCATCAAAATGGTCAACTCATTTACAAACAATTCAGGATGAGACCATAATATGTGATGGATTTCAGAGAACATCCGCAGTTAAAAGTATGACGTGATGGTAGGGCCACCGCAAGGGGCAGGCAAAGTGGACAACCGCCCGAGGCACCAGGCTCAAAGGGGTGTCATACCACTGATGCTGTCATATATTTAATTATTTAATATTTTTTTAAATGGATAAATTATTCAGATATTAGATATTTACTAATTTTCTTTAGCATTTCAGAATGATCTGTGCCATTGTTAGGATTATTATGGTGTATACAGTTGGTATACTTGCTTCCCAACTTCAAACACCAAATTATGGAACTCTTGTAAAGTGGCATTGTGTAAAAACTGAATGTTTTGTGAGAAAGTAATTATGGGTATTAAAGTAGGGGGCACCAAAATAAAAAATCGCCAGGGTGCAAAATAATGCTTGCAGCGGCCCTGAGTGGTGGTGAAAGTTGCAAAGGGACCTCCAAAACAAAATGCAGTGTACCTATTTATTACTCCTCAGAATGAAGCAAAAAAAAAAAAAAAAAAAAAATGAATTAAGCTATTATACTTTATAGAAAATAGTAACAAGATATATTACCTCACCACCCCTTATAATAATAAAAACAAAAGCCATTTTTTATACAGTAGATTTTGTATACAAAGTAGACTATACAAAAATTGTACCTGCAAATACAACGCTTTCATAAATTTTTTGTTGTTATGAGGTTGATTTTCTTCTCGCCATTCTGTGTTTAAAATTGGATTATCTTCTCTTCTGCAAAAAATAGAAAAAAAAAATATATATATTTTTTTTAATTCATTTTTTTATAGGTAAATTTTTGATCACCAAAGTGAGTCAGTAAAAAAATAATTACAAATTACAAAATGTATGAGTTGTTATTGAAAATTATTATTTTGCATTTGTTATACTTTTGAACAAACATTAATGATTAGCAGAATAGTCCCACAAATAATTTTGTTTGCAAATTAAAATTAAAAACAGATTTGAATATAAACCTGCTACATCGGCCAACAGTTCATTAAGGATAGGGTGCACACAAATTTAATAAATATTAAAGATGTATAGTTATATAAATGACTAAAATAATAACAAATATAATATATAATTATTTATAAAAGCTATCAATTCAAACAAGAAAAATATCTATGGGTAAAATACCCTAATTATAGAAGAGTTTTAGACCATGCAAAGGTTCTATGTTTGACTACATTCTCTGATGAGTTACCAGACATAACTGAACTGCTATTTAATCTGGGCCATGAACCGGCAGTTCATATCTACCCGGAACTTACATGTTCATAGATCTGAAGCTATTTCTACAGGACTAGGAATGTCATCATAAGCTAGGCGGCCATCCTAAGACATCCAATAATTTCTAGTTCCAATGTTATGTGTTTCTGTATTCATGCATTCTTAATTTTGAGGATATCCTGTTAAATCCGTTGTTCAACTTTCAGCTCCCAACAGAGCTATTAGAATGTTTTGAATATATAAATAAGATTTATCAAACATTTTCTAATGAAAATTGTTATTTTAGCCACATATCAATAAACTGGAAATAAATTATGACAAAGTGGCATTATTGTTAAAAAAATGTGTAAAGTTTCTAGCTATTTGGCACAACAGATATTTAAGTCTTAAAATATTTCATAATTATTAATGAGCTTAGTTAGTATACAATCTTTGATTTAGGAGACTTTGCAATGATTTGTTTGCTTTCAATGTATTTTCAATGTTATTATTTTAAAGTTTTGATTAGCATGTATATTCATGAGCAAGAATAAACCCTTTGTTTATGGATTAAGTTGGTAACAAAGTTTTCAAGTGTTAGATGTTTAAATATTGAAACAATTATATTTGGCAACATACTACTTTTTGTCCGTCCCACTATGCTATCCTGTCAAATAGGCCCCCGAGAGAGACAATTGGCAGTCAGAAGCGGAAATGATCAATTAGTAGTATCTAATCAATTGATAATTAGAACTTGGATTGATCAAGTGATAGTCAAAAGTAGGATGGGTAAAGATAATTTAATTATGATTAGTTGACTTGAAAGGATTGTGCGAACAAGTGCTGGTTATAATAACCCCATGGCGGTAAACATGCAATGTGGACATCCAATCCAGGGTCCAGGAATAGGATAGCCAGTATACCAGAAAGCAGCATAGACAGCCAACAAGGTGAGAAATCCTATTCCCATCGACTATGGTTTTAGTTGAAGTTATAGGGATAAGGATCGTCCTTAAAATTGCTATTGATCAGTTTGTAAGGGAATTTAAAAAAGCCAAAACTGAAAATGAAACTTTAAGATTAGCTAGAGAAACTAATAGTGATACAGGTGGTATATTATTATTAGCACAATGTCATACTACCTGTTCGGGTTATACGCACTTACGCTAATGTGTAATGGTAGGGTGATTGTGAGATGAAATGGAGGACCTAAAGTTTAAAGTGCGATCCGAACTACAATGAAGGGCTGGCATTCCACACAATCACAAGTTGTGATTAATACACGTCTTGTCAGGGGTGAAGGAAGGGGTTGGCAACCAGACAAATCTGTGCCAGGACCGAGGATTGAACCTCGGACCCCCAGCACAGAAGTCTGACACCTTACCCCTAGACTGCCAGGTCAACCCAGGTGGTATAGAACTCATAATGTATATTAGTGACTTTTCACTGATCCTACTATTCCCTTATTTCAAGGTAGGCCAGACAACAATATTTCAGTGTTCCTTGAAAAAATAGGCCAACCATCAGTAAATAGGTGTAGAGATGAGGAATGCCAAGCAATAACTAAGTTACACCTATATGGAGAAGCTTTGGAATTTTTAATAGCCGAAGCAGACACTTTTTACAGATTTATACAAAATTTTTAGTGTATAGATTTAAAAGGAGACAAACAAGCCATTTTTTAAGGAAAAAATTAACAAAGATTAAACTCAAATGTCGAAGACTTTAAAGACAGAATCAGGAAAATTGATAAAAATGCCTATGAGTTAGGGGAAGATGCTCCCACCAGGAACAAAGTAGTAGGAGTTGAAGTGGATCAACAAGCACTAGATACATTCCTTAATGAACTTTCGGGAGACTTGAGAAAAATGACAAGCTTAGCAAAGACTAAAACCTTTAAAGAAGCTATAGAAGTTTCTGTAAACATTGTGGAGGCGGAGCATCTATCCCAAGAAAATGGAAAAAATGTATGTAGAAAAATATTTGTGATAAAAAAAATAAGGATGTTTTAATGGTAAAAAGCAAGCACGTGTTGCTAGGGATTGCAGTAGTAGTGTAGTAGTAGTAGTGTAGTAGTAGTAGTAGTAGTAGTAGTAGTAGTAGTTAGTAGTAGTAGTAGTAGTAGTAGTAGTAGTAGTAGTAGTAGTAGTAGTTAGTAGTAGTTAGTATAGTAGTAGTATAGTAGTAGTAGTAGTAGTAGTGTAGTAGTAGTAGTAGTAGTAGTAGTAGTAGTAGTATAGTAGTAGTAGTAGTAGTGTAGTAGTATTAGTAGTAGTGAGTAGTGTAGTAGTAGTGTAGTAGTAGTGATGTAAGTAGTAGTAGTGTAGTAGTAGTAGTAGTAGTAGTGTAGTAGTAGTTAGTGTATAGTAGTAGTAGTTGTTAGTATGTATAGTAGTAGTATGTAGTAGTAGTTAGTATAGAAGTAGTATAGTTAGTAGTAGGTTAGTAGTAGAGTGTTGTAGTATGTAGTAGAGTAGTGTAGTAGTGTAGTAGTAGTATAGTAGTAGTAGTATAGTAGTTAGTAGTAGTAGTTAGTAGTAGTAGTAGTAGTGTAGTTGTAGTAGTAGTAGTATAGTAGTAGTAGTAGTAGTAGTAGTATGTATAGTATTAGTTAGTATAGTATGTGGAGTTGTAGTAGTAGTAGTAGTAGTAGTAGTAGTAGTGTAGTAGTATAGTAGTAGTAGTAGTAGTATATTTAGTGAAGTTAGTAGTAGTAGTAGTTTAGTAGTAGTAGTAGTGTAGTAGTAGTAGTGTGTATGTAGTAGTAGTAGAGTATAGTAGTAGTAGTAGAGTAGTAGTAGTGTAGTAGTAGTGTAGTAGTAGTAGTAGTAGTAGTGTAGTTAGTAGTAGTAGTAGTAGTGTGTAGTAGTAGTGTAGTAGTAGTAGTATAGTAGTAGTAGTAGTAGTTTAGTAGTAGTAGTATAGTAGTAGTAGTAGTATAGTAGTAGTTAGTTGTAGTAGAGTAGTAGTGTAGTATGTAGTTAGTTAGTAGTGTAGTGTTGTAGTAGTAGTAGTAGTAGTATATAGTAAGTATAGTAGAGTAGTAGTAGTAGTAGTATTGTAGTAGTAGTATAGTTGTAAGTAGTAGTAGTTGAGTGTAGTAGTAGTATTAGTAGTAGTTGTAGTAGTAGTAGTAGTAGTAGTAGTATATGTAGTAGTAGTAGTAGTAGTTAGTAGTTTAGTTAGTTGTGTAGTAGTAGTAGTAGTTGTAGTAGTAGTGTAGTAGTGTAGTAGTAGTATATAGTTAAGTAGTAGTAGTTAGTAGTAGTAGTAGTTAGTTGTAGTAGTAGTAGTTTAGTAGTAGTGTGTAGTTTGAGTATAGTAGTGTAGTGTAGTAGTAGTAGTAGTAGTATGAGTTGTAGTAGTATGTAGTAGTAGTAGTAGTAGTAGTAGTAGTAGTAGTAGTAGTATTGTGTAGTAGTTAGTAGTGTGTTAGTAGTAGTAGTAAGTAGTAGTTAGTGTATAGTAGTAGTAGTAGTAGTAGTAGTAGTTAGTAGTAGTAGTTAGTAGTAGTTAGTAGTAGTTGTAGTGTAGTATAGTAGTAGTAGTAGTAGTAGTTAGTAGTAGTAGTAGTAGTTTAGTAGATGTAGTAGTGTATGTTGTAGTAGTATAGTAGTAGTAGTAGTAGTAGTAGTAGTAGTATTGTAGTAGTAGTGTAGTAGTAGTAGTAGTAGTAGTAGTAGTATAGTGTAGTATAGTGTAGTTAGTAGTGTAGTTAGTAGTAGTAGTAGTATGTAGTAGTGTAGTAGTAGTTAGTTAGTATTAGTAGTAGTAGTAGTAGTAGTATAGTAGTGTAGTAGTAGTAGTAATAGTAGTTAGTAGTAGTAGTATGTTGTTAGTAGTATAGTAGTAGTAGTAGTAGTAGTAGTAGTAGTAGTAGTAGGAGTAGTAGGTAGTATAGTTAGTAGTAGTGTAGTAGTAGTAGTAGTAGTAAGTAGTAGTGTAGTAGTAGTAGTAGTAGTATAGTAGTGTAGATTAGTAGTAGTAGTAGTAGTAGTGTAGTAGTAGTTAGTAGTAGTAGTTAGTAGTAGTAGTAGTAGTAGTATTGTAGTAGTAGTAGTAGTGTAGTAGTAGTTTAGTAGTTAGTAGTAGTAGTAGTAGTTGTAGTAGTAGTAGTAGTTAGTAGTAGTAGTAGTAGTAGTAGTAGTAGTATAAGAGTAGTATAGTAGTAGTAGTAGTAGTAGTAGTAGTAGTAGTAGTGTAGTTAGTAGTAGTATAGTTAGTAGTAGTAGAGTAGTAGTAGTTTAGTGTAGTAGTTAGTAGTATAGTAGTAGTAAGAAGTAGAGTGAAGTAAGGTATAGTTTTAGTAGTAAGTAGTAGTAGTAGTTTAGTAGTGTTAGTAGTAGTAGTTAGTAGTGTTAGTAGTTAGTAGTAGTAGATGTTGTGTAATGTAGTATGTAGGTAGTAGTGTGTAGTAGTAAGTAGAGTAGTGTAGTGTAGAGAGATGTGAGTGTAGTAGGGTTAGTAGTAGTAGTATGTGTAGAGTTAGTGAGTAGTATAAGTAGTAGTAGTTGTAGATTGTTATGTTTATGTAGTAGTAGTGTAGTAGTGTAGTAGTAGTAGGATAGTAGTGTAGTAGTGTAGTAGAGAGGTAGTAGTAGTGGTAAGAGTATAGAGTTAGTAGGAGTTGTAGAGTAGAGTAGTAGAGGTAGTAGAGTAGTATTGAGTAGTAGTGAGTGTGTATGTGTTAGTAGTAAGTAGTATGTTGTAGAGAGTGTAGTGTTAGGTATAGTAGTTAGTAAGTAGTAGTGTAGAGTAGAAGTGAGTGTAGTAGTAGTAAGTAGTTGTAGTGAGTAAGTAGTTAGTAGTATGTAGTAGTGTGTAGAGTAGTGTGTTGAGGTAAAGTAGTAGATTATAGTGTGTAGTAAGTGTGTTTGAGAGTAGTATATAGTAGTAGAGTTGAGTAGTTATGTAGATATAGTAGTGAGTTTAGTGAGTAGTGTAGTGGTAGTTAGTAAGTATGTATATAAGTGTAGTAGTGAAGTGTAGAGTTTAAGTTAGAGTAGTAAGTAGTAGTAGTAGTAGTAGTAGTAGTTAGTAGTAGTAGTATTAGTAGTTGTTAGTAGTAGTATGAAGTAGTAGTAGTGTAGTAGTAGTAGTAGTAGTAGTAGTAGTAGTAGTAGTATAGTAGTAGTAGTAGTAGTTAGTAGAGTTAGTAGTGTAGTAGTAGTGTAGTAGTAGTAAGTGTAGTAGTAGTAGTTAGTAGTAGTAGTGTAGTAGTAGTAGTAGTTAGTAGTATAGTAGTAGTTAGTAGTAAGTAGAGTTAGTAGTAGTGTAGTAGTAGTTATAGTAGTAGTAGTAGTAGTTAGTTAGTAGTAGTAGTAGTAGTGAAGGTAGTAGTTTAGTTAGTAGTAGTAGTTGAGTTAGTTAGTTAGAGTAGTAGAGTAGTAGTAAGTAGTAGTTATAGTAGTAGTTAGAGTAAGTAGTAGTAGTAGTAGTTAGTAGTGTAGTAGTAGTAGTTAGTAGTGTATGGTAGTATGTAGTAGTAGTAGGTAGTTAGTAGGTAGTAGTAGTAGTGTAGAGTAGTAGTAGTAGTTTAGTAGTAGTTGTAGTAGGTATGTAGTAGTAGTAGTTATAGTAGAGTAGTAGTAGTTTAGTAGTAGTAGTAGTAGTAGTTAGTAGTAGTGTAGTAGTAGTAGTATAGTAGTAGTTAGTGAGTAGTTAGTAGTAGAGTTAGTTGTAGTAGTAGTTGTAGTGTGTAAGTAGTAGTAGAGTAAGTAGTTGTGAGTAGTAGTAGTGGTAGTAGTAGTAGTTAGTTAGTAGTAGTTGTAGTAGTAGTAGTAGTAGTTAGTAGTAGTAGTAGTAGTAGTGTATAGTAGTAGTAGTAGTTAGTTGTAGTAGTAGTATGTAGTAGTAGTAGTTAGTAGTAGTAGTAGTAGTTAGTAGTAGTAGTAGTAGTAGTAGTAGTAGTAGTAGTATAGTAGTAGTAGTAGTAGTGTGTATAGTAGTAGTGTTGTAGTAGTAGTAGTAGTAGTAGTAGTAGTAGTAGTAGTAGTAGTAGTAGTATAGTAGTAAGTAGTTAGTAGTAGTTAGTAGTAGTGTAGTAGTTAGTAGTAGTAGTAGTAGTAGTAGTAGTAGTAGTAGTAGTAGTAGTAGTAGTATATTATTATTATTATTATTTATTATTATTATTATTATTATTATTATATTATTTATTATTATTATTATTTTATTATTATTATTTATTATTATTATTATTATTTATTATTATTATTTTATTATTATTATTATTATTATTATTATTTATTATTATTATTATTATTATTTATTATTATTATTATTATTATTATTTATTATTATTATTATTATTATTATTATTATTATTATTATTATTATTATTATTTATTATTATTATTAGCACCACGTCTTACTACCCATTCGGGTTATACGCACTTCAGCTAATGTGTAATGGTAGGGTGATTGTGAGATGAAATGAAGGACCTACAGTTTAACGTGGAATCCGAACCACGGTGGAGGCCTGGCATTCCCGGGAATGCAGAAAAAGCCAAAGGAAGCTACAGGCATCCAGAACATCAGGGAAACATTGTTATAGGTGTGGTAAAATAAGACATTTTGCAATCCAATATGTGGTTAAAAAAAGGGGGGGGGGGGAATAGTTACCCAAACGAGCAAAGGACCAGCAAAGCTACAAACCTTGATCCTCGGTAAAAATTGTACCCTTGGTGTCAGTAGACAAGAATGCATCTATCAATGAGTTAGTACTAGTAGGTGCTTACAAAGGTTAAAAGCAAGGCTGTAGCCAGGGGGGGAGGGGGGTTTGGGGGTTCACCCCCCCCCCCACGAAATTTTATGAAAAAAAATATATGGCTTTAGTTATGGTTCAAACAATATAAAAATTAAGATACAAATACAAATTAGGGGGCTGTGTTGTCATAAAATGCACTTCAGAGAGCTTCTAGAGGTGTTAAATATTTAGAAATTTTCCTAGCCTTCGGCATTTTGGGGGGTATTTTATTACCATAAAAAACAATTCATAGAGCTTTAAAAAGTGTTTAATATTTAGAAATTTTCCAAGCCTTCGGCAGCTAGAGGGTTATTTTACCTTTTACCATGAAAAAAAAAACCACTTCAGAGAGCTTCTGAAACTGCTTATCATTTAGAATTTTTTTAGCTTCCAGCAATTGGAGGATGTGCCACCAAATCCCCCTCCCCCCTGAAATTATTGGCTGGCTATGGCTTTGGTTAAAAGTATAGACATCTAGTTGATTGTGGAGCACAAATTTCAATTATGTGGCAGAAGAAGTTGGGGGTACCCGCCTCTGTGGCGTAGTTGGCTAACGCGCTAGTCGTGTTGAGCCGACTGCTGAGGACGGGGAGATTGAGGTTCGAATCTCGGTCGGGTGAACTGGGGGTGGTTTTCTCTAAATGGTTTTCCACTCTCCCTCCACACAAATGCAGGTTCACGTCCTTTAATTCAACCTTCCCAATTCCTAATCTATTAGCGTAATTAGTACTTAAGCGTATAACCTGAACGGGTAGTAAGAGGCGGTGCTAAATAATAATAATAATAATAATAATAATAATAATAAAAAATAAGTTGGGGTTGACGGACCTTCCCCAACCGAAGTTTGAGATTTCGAGATGGTCAAGGCAGAATTTGGGTGAGAAACAAATCGAGATGAGAATAGGAAAAAAATCCTATCAGATCACAGTCTAAGTTGTAGAATGTAGAACAAACTCTAAATATGATGGTATTATTGGACTTGATTTTCTGTCCAAGTTTTCAGCAATAATGGATGCATCCAAAGAGACAGTGCAGTTAGGTGATGTTGTAGATAATCTAAATAGAACATCTCGGGAGGATACCATAAGAACAGAAGTAGCTATAAGTCAGGGAGTAATTAACTCTTTATGTGTTACTAAAAATGTTCAGGCTCAAATATATTTGAAAGTTGCTGAGACAATGTGTTCAGGCATCAGAAAAATGATTGAAGTTCTAGTTAAATTACCAAAGAGGTTTAAGGAATTTTTTTTTGTCGAACTACTATTCACTGATGACTATTTAAATAATCAACCAGTGTATGTACAATGTAGTATTAGCAAGATAGTGATGATACAAGGTTAACACAAACTGCCAGTAGGTTTATGTAACCTTAGCATAGCTGATGTAGAGATTCCCAACATCTACAAGATAAGAGAGCTGCATATGCTAGGAGACTCATCAATGGTGACATAGGATCAATATTAGAAGGAGATGCGCAAAGTACAAACTTTGAACTCACGACTCCTAGACAAGCCACTAGAATACCTTTATCCAGTTATAGGAGAGAAGGGGAAAGAAAATGTGCAAATATGTCTTAAATAAAATGTAAAAATGTTGACTTTTCAGAAAAACTAGCACATTTGTCCATTGAGCAAATAAGAGCAATAGAACCAGTTATGAGGATATACCAAGAGATATTTTGTGAACACAACAATCTACCGATAACACCAACTATCCAACAAGAATCCAGCAATGGAATTCACCGCTTTCTACACAAAGAGTGTATCATATACCACATAGCTAGAAAGAGCTAGTTCAAAACATGGTTGAGGGACAGATAGCGTCAGGATTTATAGTTACACAAGATTCGAAGGATGACCCACGGAATTCAACAATTGTGATCATGAAAAAGAAGACAGGAAGTGGTGAGCAGAAATATTGTTTTTATGTAGATTACCGAACCCTTAATAAAGTAACTACACAAGATGTTTACTCATTACCGAATATTGTAGAAACCATTGACAGGTTAGGACAGCGCAAAATTTTTACAGGCGGTTATCATGCTATTTCTGTGAAAGAAGGAGATCAAACTAAAAACTCTTTTGTTACGCCTAATGAGGTTTACAAGTATTTAAGATTACCCTTCAGACTGCAAGGGGCACCTCCAAAATTTCAAAGGCTTGTGGATACATTCTTAATAAGGCTAAGCCCTACACAGGCATTGACATATTTAGATGACATAATAATTTTCTCAGTTGATTTTGACCAACACTACTTAGAACATCTAAGAAATGTCCTAGAAAGATTAAAACAAGCAAATCTATTGCTTCCACTAGAAAAATGCTGTTTTGTTACCAGTGAAACTGAGTACTTTGGACAAGCAATTCCATCCGAACAGATCCTATATTAGTTGAAGCAGTAAGAAACTTCCCTACAACTAAAAATATCAAGGAAATCTAATACTTCTTAGGATTGAGTGACTTCAATAGAAGATTCGTTCCACACTATGCTAAAATTGATAAACCAATAACTACCTTAGTAAGGAAGGATCACACTTTTTTTATGGACTACAGAGTATGAACAAGCCATATTAAGACTAAAATACATTTTTGTATCTTCAACAGTTTTGGCATAACCGGACTTTAGAAATCACTTTTCTATAAGCATGGGCACTTTAAGTTTCGCAATAGGGTTTGTATTAAGTCAGGAGAAAGAATGAGATGAACATCCTATAGCTTATGCGCCAAGACAATTGAATAGAGGTGAAATTAATTATAGTGTGACAGAGCGTGAATTATTAAGTGTGATTTGGGAAGTGATCCATTTCAGAAGCTATCTGTTTAAAAAAAAAAAAAAAATTATTATAATTACTTACCAAGTTTCTTTAGAAAGGCTCTTTAGTTTGAAAGATCCAATTACTAGATTGTTAAGATGGACACTACATTTAAGTGGATATGACTCCGTAAGACATAGGCCAGATATTGATAATGGAACTGCAGACACCTTATCAAGGAAAATAAGGGCCGTGGCATTATATTTAACTGACAGTTTTAAACTAGGTCAGGAAAAGGACTTACATGTCGGGATTGGAGAGAGCAACCCCAATTTTTGACTCCCTAAGTATTAAGACTAGTAGTACCAAAGAAAGAAGATGAGAACATTTTAAAGGAAAATCATTACTACTTATTACCAGGGCACACTGGGAAAAGATCTGCAAACCTTAGGATTGCAGAAAAATATTGGTGGACGACTTGACAGGAAGATGTAGACACCTATATATTGAGTTGTGACAGTTGTAATAAAAGGAATGCGAAGGGGATGAGATTACCCAAACAAGTAGAATTATTGGAGGTAGCGCACCCTTTTGAAAGGATAGGGGTGGATATCGTAGGACCTTTACCTAAATCATTTGATGAATCGTTATTTACTTACTATTTTAGATAACTTTTCGGAATATTAATGATAAAGATACCAGATTAAAAATCAGAAACAGTTATCCAAGTTTTAATCTCGGAGTGAATTTTAAAATTCGAGCTAATTCTTTCAGACCAGGGCACTAATTTTATTTAAGAAATAATGACCTAGTTGTATAATTTACTAAAAGTGAAGAAAGTGAGAGCTATACCAGGACATCCTAGAGAAAATAGAAGGGTGAGAAGGTTCATCAGACAATATGTAAAATGTTGTCGCATTTTGTAAACCTCAAACAAACCAATTGAGATATTTACTTACCATTTGTAGTGACAGCTTATAACATCAAAATGCACTCCAGTATCAAGAAATCGCAAAATTAAAGTAATTTATGGAAAAAAAATTGTTAGCCCATTTGACAGACGCAAACTACCAACAGATGTTTCTAACAATTATGCCGTAGAGTTATCAGAGAAACAAGCACTATGGAAGAGAGTTTGCCAATACAATCATGAATATTTTTTTTAAATATGCTAAGCAATATGATAAAAAACCAGATTTGCTGATTATAAAAGTAGGTGACCTAGTTTACCTCAATCACCAGTCTTAAAAAAAAAGTAAGGAAATTTCAAATAACGTTTAAGGTAACATATCAAATTTTGGACATTTTAAGTAAAGTCACAGTAAAGTTAGAGCTACCACACCGACCCTAAATAAATCAGAGAGGGCGGCTTAAACCTTGTGTGTCTAGAGGCTCAAACTAAACGTTTGAGTCCAACATGAAGAAATGAAAATGAGGGCAACCCAGGAATCACCCGGTTAATCAAAATGTTAACAGGACACAATCAGGACCGAACGTGGGACAACAGCCATTGACATCGACTTCAGTATGGAGGATGGCAGTAGGAAACAGCCTTGACACCAAGTTGCTAGGAGTCAGCAGCTTACCAACACACAATCTTGCGTCGAGACCAAGATAGTGGTTTGTCATCAATGTATGTGTGCATGTGTGCATTTGTGTGTGTTAAGAGTAAAAGCGGAACAAGTTTTTATGTGTGATATTAAACGTTACTCAGGAAGAGTATCATTAAATTGTATGTTCCATAGATTTGCGAAGAAAGATTAAAAAAAATACCATGTCTATAATAATCGGCAGTCTAGCACAACACAAGTGTGTTAGCTAATTATACCACTGAGGTGGGTATTATGTTACTGATTAAGATTTTGGTTCGTACCCACAGGGTATCATCTCAAATTCAATTGTCCAATACAGGGATTGTGTTTGAGCAAGACCAAATGTCGTTTACAGAACTTCAAAATATTATTGATTTTTGTATTAAACCTTTGGTTAGGAGCATGACCATTTAGGGGATTCGATCATTTCTGTTGAGAATTGGAGAACAGGTTTATTTATTCTTTCCAGATCAGAAGAATGATACATCAATAATTAATTCTAATGCATATTTATATCAAATAAATTATGTATTTTTTAAATTAAGTAGAATTAAGTAATATTACTAATTTAATACCAACCAAGAGCAGACAAGAGAAAAGGTCTTTGTTTGACTTTGGAGGTAAGATCTTAAAAAGTATAATTTGTACGTATGATTTGGAAGAGTTGGTTTATTAAATAAGAAGCTAGCCCACTTAGATAACATGCAGGATAATCTGTTGATAGATGATGAGAATCAGTCGATTCTTGTTAAAGGATTGTAGGAAAAAAATTGGGAACAGTACATGATTCACTACAAAATTATTGAATTATTATATTGATTATTTTCAAAGAATATATGTTTGATTCAATGCTAGTACACATTCAATGATAAAAGACATGCATATTTTAACTTCACATGTTGATTTGAATGGATTATTATTATTAAGAGTATCAGAATGACTTATGTTTGTTTAGAATTAAGTTGGCTTAGTTAAGTTTCTTTGAAATAAGTTCGGAAACTTAATGGCATTGCCTACCTGTGACATCACAGCAAAACAAGATAGAATTTCCCATGTTAAGGTTTTTCCTTTTCATTCAGCTGGATTTAAAGAAACAAAAAACCATAAATTCTCATATAATTCTAAAAATAGTCCTACATCATTTTAAAATTATTTTTTGGATCTGAAAGTAGTTACTTTTGTAAACTTTTTTTTAAATCGTCTACTACCTAGGCTATTTTATTTTTCGCGGAAAGAGCACATAGCCATATTTCTGCTATAATATAGATTAAAAAAGTATGTGGAACCATATATCTATCTAGAATATAAAACGAGAAAAATGGAAAATAGAAATGGAAGGCAATGCTGTCCAGGGGCTAATAGTGGAGTGAGGCTCTCCACTTTGCAGCAAAAGAGGGGAAGTGTCATTATAGAAGGCAGACGAGCTACCTTGCAGGGTTGCGGCTCATTTTCTTTCCACCCCCACCCCCCCTTTTTTTTGTGTGCATTGGCTTCAAGAGTGATACTGCTTATTGTACTGTTTGTTAAAATGGTGAAACATCAAAACCCAAAGAAAAAACTTTGTTTATCAACTGCTCAAGCACGTCGGTTTGGATATCAAAATAAAAAGTAGGCCTATTAATTAATGGAAAAGCAAAACTAGCAAAAATGTGATTTAGATTTTGTCACCAGGTCAGGTCACTATGAGACTGGTAATGTGACCCAAGCCTTCCTGGCTAGACTTTCCAACATTCCTATCCAATATCAGAACCTTAGAATAATACATATTATATTATAATTAGTATTACTTACTTATTTTAACAATCATAAGCAGTACACTCATTGATTTGAATTTACTGATAGAGATTAGGGGGTCTTCAGGTATTGCATAAGCACATTTTTTGCAATTTTGGACACTGCCCCCATCGTAAGCAAACAAAAGCTAGCACTTGACCCCCCCCCCCCCCCTCTATTGCTTACATAATATTTGGTGACTTAATTTGTTATCTGTTGACAGGAAAAAACATTATTGGTATAAATTGCTGGTAGTTATTAACATAGAGGTGTAAATAATGGTGTGAAATAGTTCAGATATAAGCATTGTTACACAATGAATTTAAATTTACCTTTATTCTAATATTTTTCTAGAATAATTTATATTATTTTGTTTCACTTACATTATTTTTTGTTCTTAGGTGGGGGCTCTGAAATTTCTTTGAAAACGTAAGTAGAGTGGGAGTGCTCAACTCGGGAAAATATTAAACCATGGATGACCTTAGAAGCTGTTTAAAATGTTGAAGTGATTATTCTTTAAATGCTATACTTTTACCACCGAGTCTTACTACCTGTTCAGAATACAAGCAGGTATTTTTATCAATAGCTTTTTTTGGCCATAATGTAATGTAAAAACATGGTAGGAAGGGCAACATTGGATATTTTAAATCAAATATAATTTAATAATTTAGTAAATGGCACAGAGATTAGAATGTAAAGATTTTTTAAGGTATCCCTATTTCCCATAAACCACCATTCACTATTTTGTGTATATGCCTGTGAGTGCTTTCATTAGGTAGTCAAGCCATCTCAAACCTTAAATAACGATTACGCTAATGATATATACACTGGACACAAACTAAATGTTGTATGTCAAAAGCTCTCAAAGTTTTAGGTTAACCTACCAATCATAATACTAGTTGGCCTTACAAGAATATTTTTAAGTTTAAATACATGTTGATAAATTATATTTTCTATTCAGGAAACCATAAGCCTATTTTAAAAATATTTTAATAATAAATTATACAATGTTTTAATCACCACGCCTAGTTACAAAACATCCTATTTTGTGTATGAATACAAGAAAGTAATCAAGTAGTTTTTAAAATAATAAGATAGGGCTCCAGGAGCTTTTTGGAAGTGGGAGCTAAACAAATAGGTTGGTCTGAGGGTCCTTCCACGGTAACATTTTAGACCCTCGATAAATATTTAAGCTATTTGAAAGTGATTAATTTTTCATGGGTAGTACTTTTTTATACTTTTCTTTCTCATAATGTATAGTAAGGACACGATAAAGAGGATGGATTATAAATTACAATTTTTTTCACGGTTAACAATCATTAAAAGTTATACTTAATTTTTATTATATTGGTAAAGATATTCTCCGTTGTTCGTAGACTTCTGTTTGTATTGTTTAAGGGGGGATGGGGGGGGGGGGGAAGCAACAAAATAGGAGCTCGGAGGTGCTTCCCTAAAAATGTTATTAACCTAGTTCTCACCTGGAAATTTTTGAAAATTAGAGTCCTCTAAAAATATTTTAAGTGGTCATCTTTTAGCAAATTTTTTTAAAATTGGATTTCTCTAGAGTCCAGACCTATTTGTATTTGATGTTTTGCCGAATTTAATTTTAAAAATTAAATTCACCTGAAGTTATTTGGTGTGATCTTCAGGCAATTTGAAAATTAGATGCCTCTAGAAGCTATATGGCGTGGGCCCTCTACTGGCAAATTTTTGAAAATTTGACTACCTTAAAAACTATCTAGAGTTGTTCTCACTTCAAATTTTTTTAATTGAAATTCCCTAAAAGCTATTTAGAGTGGGCCTCCCTCTAGAAGGAAAATTTAGTTAGTAATTTAATGGCTCAGATATTTGAAATAATTTTCAGATATCTTAGGTTTGTTTTTAATTGTTATTAGAGTTGAGTTTGATCTTCCACACATAACCAAATAATTACTTCCTAAATTAAGTGTGCCAGGGGTCTTATTGCCAGCCTAGGTTAACTCTATTTACACAATTTTAAAGATACTGTAAGTGGATATTGTAAAACACTTGAGCGGAAGACATTTTTATATAGCCATGTATTTGAAGAAAAATCTATTAAACACAGTAAGAAAGTTTGTTTGACATATTTAAGGAAACAATACTCATTTCACCCGTTGGCGTTATAAGCCAATTCTCAGTGGTGCACAAATCAACCTCTTCTAAGATTTCTTGCTATCCCATTTGGAATTGATCAAAAATTACTTAACCACTTTTTGGATTTTGGTCAAAATAAAGAGATTAGTAAATGGTAATATTCTGTAATTCGCACACCTTTTTATAGTTTTGAAATAGTTTAATAACAATCTTGTATGTATACATAATGTAGATGGACAATGTAACTATATTATAATGTTCTAAAATAGTTTTGAATAAAAAGTAAAACAAATCAGTATTATTCATATATTTGAGGCAAATATATTAGGACCTACATGATAATCAACCTCACATTTAATATTGATTTAAAATTTTGAAGAGGAAAGGGAATGTCATATCAATTCTGCCATATTCAACCATTCAATGTTGCTAATTTTTGTAATGTTTTATTTAAGTTATTAAAGTAATAACACTCATGCACACAATAGTGACACTTTATATCCAGTAACATAAGCCTGCTTACCCTTAGAGCTTAAATATTGTATCAGCGTGTTCTTCTCAACGTAAGTGAAGTAGAGTATAATTCAGCTATATGGTTTGTAGATTATAGTGTATAGCTTTGTAAAGTCTTTCAAATAAACGGTGCCCTGCTTCTACAACTTTTCAAGTTATAATTTATATAATATGATTTATAAATATTTAAGTATTACTTAAAATTACCATGCTGGTAGTGACAGATTTTAGGAAAGGTATTTTTATTTTTGTTGTTGCATTAAACAATATTAATTTCCAACAATGGGTTTGGTATGATCTAAGTTTGTTACTAAAACAATATTTTAAAATAATACCATACATACTTTTTGAATATATGTGAAAAATATTTGGAAGGCTTAATACAGTCCAAACCCCATAAAATATAAACAGGAGGGATAGAGCCCTCCCCCCCCCCCCCCCCCCCCCCCCTCAAACCCTTTGTTCCAGAGTCCCTGGGTAAGTTCCAGAAACATTAACTCTCTGATAATATTTGCCAAATTTTTATTCAACTATTTGACATTTAATAGCATTTTTCTTTCAGTCCAAATAAAAAATATGTCTCAGAAAGTGCCCATAATACCATTTCTACTGCAGAAATTACCAGAGCCCTCAGTCAGAATATGCATCCTGACCTCAACAGTTAAACCAAACGAGTGTGACGTTAAGTCTACATGTTTTGATTTAATTCTTATAAACTACTTATATTTTTTTTATATATATATATGTGCGACTAAGATGGCTCAAAAGAGAATCAATGAGCAAACTAGCACAATCCAGTTTATTGACGTAAACTTTAACTTGCGGGGAAAACACCCTCTTTTGGTGGTATATAACAGTGAGTTTGAGATATTTTCGAGAGAGGGGGTTATAAAGGACACCAGTTGTGTTAAGGAGCTTACTTCGAAATACTTTTCATATTCAGCTGCAGAGTTACAGTAACTTGTGAGGAGAATATCCTTCAGCTTGAGTCCCTGTTCAGTGCAGAGGAGGGAGCCCCCCAAAACATCTTGAAAGTCCGAGTTGCATAACAAACGTGCATAGTCAAGCAGCTGTGTGTTCTACATAAGTCAAAATTATAAGTACAAAGAGAAGGCCAGGGCGCAAAACTGCTGAGAATGGACAGTGACAGAAAGAGGACTCCTCTTTCAAACTCTTTCAATCTATTCTAAGAACCTACATCCCATATATACACTCGTATAGTAATTAATCTATTTCAATAAATTATTCTTAGCACAGCGTCTTACTGCCTGTTTGGGTTATACGCTTAAGTAATAATTATTAGCACAGCGTCTTACTGCCTGTTTGGGTTATACGTTTAAGTAATAATTATGCTAATGTGTTAGGAATTGGGGAGGTTAAATATAGAGGAAGTGAACCCGCATTTGTGCAGAAGGAGAGTGGAAAGCCATTTAGAAAAAACCACCACCAGTTCACCCAAAAGAGATTCAAATCTCAATTTTCCCATACTTGGCAGTCTAACTCAACACGAAACTAGCGTGTTAGCTAACTACGCCATCAAGGCGGGTATTATTACAATAAACTAGATCAAAACGAACCCCATAATTAGTGACTAGTTTAAAGCTTGTTACATATAGTGTTATTTTATAAATATTGTATGTATTTATTTTATGTAAAACTTAAACTCTACTAGATTATCTTAATAAATAATCATATTTATATTGAATAGTTTTTCAATATTTGGCCTACTGCTTTGCTTGTGATACATACTCAGCAGGCCCTGAGCTCTAAATACCCAAGTTTATTGGACAATGTTTGTTGGAGATGGGAAAAGGGGAGTGTTGCAACCCCATAGACATTGGACAAGGTCATTAGAACTTCTCTAGCTCAGCCTGCTGTTTTCAAGCAGTAGGTACCGACTGACCTTCATAAAAGCTGGTGGGTAGACCCTTAAAAGAATTACATAAAACCCCATTGATTTTTTAAGCTACATGTCTTACTACTCGTTCGAGTTATATGCTTATGTACTAAATATGCTAATGGTTTCTAGGGATAAGGATGGTTATATATAGAGGAAGTGTATCACATTTGCATGTAGAGAATGAGCATGATAGAGAAAGAGATTAGATAACCATTTTGGAAAAACCACCCCTAGTACACCCAACCTAGTTTGAATCTCGAAATCCCTGTCATCAACAATCTAGTCTACTGTGAGAGTCACACCTTAGCCCATGCAGCCACTTAAGCAGATAAAATAAGATATTCTTAGATTATGAACAAATATTAGTTTTCAAATTAAAAATCTATAGATACATTTTAAATATTTATTCACAATTTAAAAATGAATATTTACACAGTTTGCACAGAAAAAAAAATTAAAAAACTAGTTCATATAATGATAGGTATGTGGCGTAGGACTAGCATTCACAGATAATAATACCCCACTGAATTTATGGAGGTTCATTGCTGTTAAAAATATCGCAGAACACATTATATTTACACACATACACATCTGCGACACTAAAAACTTAAGGAATAAAATCTGATTGTCCAAATAAAGTGTTAAATAGCATATTCAAAACCTAAAAACTATCCCTAAGCAAGACAGTTCTCATTTTTTAAAATTATTATTTAGTTTTTGATGACTATTTAGTTTAAATTTTCTTTTCTGTGATTATCTTTGCTGGTCTTTAGTAGATATATGGTCGGGCACCACTAAAAACATTCAATTAAATGATTATTATTGTTGTGTAGTCTGTGTGTCAAGATTAGCTTAAAATTAAAAGAGAATAAGCCTGTAAATATAATTAAACTTACATAATTTTTGATTGATCATCATCAAGTTTCAACAATTTCTCATATGTTTCTATCATATGACGTTGTATATCTATTAATTCCAAGCTATTTACATTTTCCTTTTGAATGTAATGTTCAAATTCACGTTTATTATTGATTCCTTGTTGATGAGAGTATCTTCTATAACATAATATTACAAGAAAAAACAAATAAAGATAATAACAAAATTATTCCAATAAATAATATTATTTTAAATATATTTATATCTATAAATGTTATAATAAATATGTTGCAACAGATACCAGCACTACTTAGAAATTTTAATATCAAAAAACAAAACAAACTTGGTTTACACATAAGTTTCACTAGGGCTACTTTGTATTTAATGACAGAGCTGTTGGCATTTTACACTATTAGTTGTTTGAAGCCAAAAAGTAGGTAATATTTAATATGGATACTTTGAAGTGTATTAATATCTATACACTGGTAATTTATTGACTAAGAGGATATAGAAAGATGGCAAATAATTAACAAGTAAAGTGATAACAATAAAAATGAACAATGCTATTTACATCTGTACGATTGTTTAGCATCATCTAGCTTTATTGAAAAAATAGTTGTATTAAATGTGTAATGTTTACCTCTGTTTAAAAATGCTAAGCAATATATGTTGTAGACTATGGTTAAGAAGTATATACTCTCCAATCTGTGATATTGGACTTACTAAGAACCAATAATTTATTTTTGGAAAAACTTGGCTATTTACACAGATAATCATTTGTATGCTGTTTCATACTTGGTATAGGGCATAGGATTAAGAACAAATAACAAAATTTTAGGGTTTCATGTAATTAATTACAACTAATTAACTAAATATTGGTTTTCAATGCAAATTGTATATATTTACAATCAAGGGTAGAGTGGCAGGTTCCAAGTGGTCTGCACCTATAAATATGATTGACACTAACATATATTCATAAATATCACTAAATATATGTTTCAGAGTAAGCTTAAGTGGTGAGGTAAAGTATTTATATTTTACTAATTAGTAAATTTAATCCTGAGACCATTTTATCTACCTTATTGATGATTATGTCAATATCCAGTATACTTGAATAATAAGCTTATACGTTCGACTGACATGAGCAAAATGCTTCCAGATTGTTACGAAATTGCTAATTTAAAAATACATATATATTTAAGTTTGTAAATTGATCCTCCATCCACTACTTGTGTAGATTGCAAAGCTAGTAACAGTCAGTATACACTAAACCAATGCTTATAATTTAGGCTTAAATTGTTAAAAGCAATTGTTTATGGGCAATTGATTATTCATTATGTTTACAAAATGCTTTATAAACAATACCAAGAAAACACCAACATTTAATGTCATTGCATGTATTCTTAAATTACACTCAGATTTACTCACTGGAACCTTGAATAAAATTTCATAAAAACAATAGTTTAGAATTTAATGAATAGCTTTAATTTAGTTTAAAGTATTTGCTGGGGCCAAAATAATACCAGCCAACTGGGATATCTCCCGGTGCGCTGGTGGCACATTCCACCCTGTTTACAAAGATGACTATTATAATCTTTTTTTTTCATTTCATTTATTTGATGTAATTAACATGCTTTTTATGAACCGACTAATTATATCAGCACATGACTTATTAATAAACTTGAATCTAGAACAGACACAATATCCAGCCTCCCACATTTCACCAATGATAAATTTTTCAACCATGCCAGGAATCGAACCCAGGGCCAGACCAGAAAGTCTAGCAAATAAGCTAAGTTGTCAAGATTATATAAGCAAATGGGAGCAATAAAATACTACTATAGATTGCTATACCTTCTGATATAGTAGCTACTAGTTTGGCTTGCTACTTAAATTCATGTAGTATCTCTCTTATGAAAAAGATTAGGTTTTTCATCGAAAATATAATATTATGAAAACATGCATTAAATTGCTCATGATGGTCCACTAAAATAATGACAAACGGCTGCCTTTGCATGGGACACTACTTTAGGTAAAAATAAAAACTCCCATATGTTTTCCAGATACCCATATGGTTTATAAATGAACCCCTTTTTTTCTTTAAATTTAAAAATTTAAACTAGTCCCTATAACAGATAGAGGGATCTATGTCAACTCCAGTGAATTAGTTGATATGTTCCCGTGAAAGCTGGAAATGTGATGATTGTCAGTAAGGTGAAATGTAGGTAATCGAAGGGTCCAAAATGGTGAGTACTGGTAATCGTGAGGGTACACCCGTGTATATTGGAAAGAAAGAAAGAATGCACTGCACATCTATCTGCACAACAGAAACCGCATGTTCTAGGGGTGGTGTGCTAATGTAGTTGTGCTGTGTATTTTGTGTCATTTTTTTCTATTGAGAATAGATTGTGTAGTAAACAAGCCTAGCCTAACCTAACCTAAATAAATTTAAACTGTGGTGGCCTAACCTTTTTATCTTTTTGTAAGGGTGTAACGACATTTGTGGTGTTATTATTTGTAATTATTTTCAACGTATCTATAATGGGTTCTAGGGTTCAATTATTAATTTACAGGCAACTGCAGTGAAATAAAATCATTATTTTTTTTCCAAAATACACAGGGTGCACTTAACGTTTTCCAGAAATCACAGATGAATGTTAGAAACTAACACTCATTTCCGACATCCACGAGTGTGAACCAGCAGATCCAAGAAATCGCTGTCAACTACCGGTAATCGTCCCGTTTCCAGCTTTCACGGTACCAGATGCACCAACAGACCTTGTACCAGTCTGCTTAAAAACAGGGAAAGTATCCTAAAATTCTGTCCTGCACTAAGAGTGTCAAACTATTTATCTATTGTCATTAATTATTCATTCATCCACGGTAAGAAGTAACCATATCTTTAGATTACTAAACAAATTATATCAAACCAGCTTTGGACATTTAGTAATCTAGTAGTTATTTTACAACATACTGTAGTGTGAGGTAATTTTTGATTGAAACACTGTTATTTTGGTTGTAATGGTAATGAGTTAAATGGCAAGGAAACTCGGGAAAGAAAAATTGAAATCCATCATGTTTGCTGATGACTTGAGGGTATGGAGGGAAAAGAAAATGAAAGTACAGGAAAAGCTACAGGAATGGAATTAGGTAGTGAAAGACTGTGGAAAGAAATTTGGCATGGTGAAGTGTGAAGTGATGTAATGAAAAGGAAGAGGATAAGGTCTAGTAAAGCTATAGATTTGGATGGAATAAAGCTGAGAAATGTACAAAGCATGATTAAGGAGATGGGTTAGGGTAGATAGGATACAATAATAAAAGGGCAGCAAGGATTATTGTTCTATAAGTGCGTAAGAGTATTAAGAATTATGATGATGATTATTTTGGTTGTGTGGCTAGTCATTTGCTCAGTGTTCAGTAATTGTGGATTATCACATCTCTAGAAAAGATTTTACTAGAAAAGCCAATAATAAATTAGGGGGTTGGGGCAAAAACATGATAACCCTGTCATGACCTTGAGGATAAATAATAACCATGAATATTTTACTTATTTTTATAGCAAGATTTCAGGAATTTATTGAAGTTTAAACAGTGAAATTACCCCACCTAAATCACTAAGGGTTATTATGTTTTTTCCCCAACCCCTCAACTATCGTTTTGTAAGAATCTAACACAAATTTTGTTTACAAAATGAAGCAATAAAATAATATTTTGGATTGTTTTATCAATTTATTTCTAGTAAGCTTTAGTATTGTCTTACCAAATACAAGAGAAAGGGAGGAGTGATAATTATATGGTAGCTATTTGGTGTACCCGTTCTTAACACGGGGATTCTACAAGTTGCTTTGTTATTTAAGTATATAGAATCAACCAGAGGGAATAGTAACCAAATCTTAAAATATGATTAAATATTAATCCTTTATAATAAAAGAGCACGAAAGTAGTCAAATACACAATGTCCAAATAGAGTTATAATCTGAACATGTTTTCAAGGCTGAAATTTATTTTGAAGATTAAATTAAAACTTCTCTATTAATACACAATACTTTGAACTCGTGCCTGTTGGTGCTAATAAAAATGAA
The DNA here is from genome assembly GCA_039000515.1 of Timema cristinae. Lineage (NCBI taxonomy): Eukaryota > Metazoa > Arthropoda > Insecta > Phasmatodea > Timematidae > Timema > Timema cristinae. The sequence continues at coordinate 41,936,711 of JBCFYV010009882.1, forward strand.
AGAGGAGTGTCACAGCATAAACAATCATTTGTAAAGGGTTGTAATTAAATCCAATAAAAATTATCTTAGCATTTTATTAGTACTGCATTTACTTTGTTTGCCATTTCTTACCCCATTTGCCCTTCTTACTCATTTTAATAATTTTGCCCGTTTTAGCTTTTTACTTATTTTTAATATTTTTGAACTTGTTAATCCCTTTACAATAAAATAATACCCTTGTTGACATTTTTTACCTTATTACCCTTTTTTTACCCATTTGCCACTTTCTTACCATTTCTGTTTCTATAGCCTTTTGAACCATTCAATATAATATGCCATTAGTATGAGCCACTAATGAAAACCTAGATTGTTGCCACCAAGAGAAATGATGGTCCCGTCAATGACATAGAAATAGCCAGCCAAAATCTATTGGAAGGTGAAGTGCATTCCTCATTCCCACACATCCCAAAATAAGTGTGTGCCCTGACTGGTGAAAGGATAGTTTTCATATACCACCTGTTGGAAGGACAGGGAGCTTGGCTCATGTTTAGTCTGTCAGTGTTGACCATCGGATGCGAGTGCATGTTCAACCTGTACACATACGATGTTTTAAAGGCATATTGCCAAGAACATATATCAATTAAGATTGTGAGTTGTACACCAATGTGTATGAAATTAATTGATTATTGTAACAGAGGTATTTGGCATTGGCTCTAGTTAATAATGATAAAATTATCATATGTTTAATACTTGTTCACCTATATTAAAATATATCGTGTTACACTTTATAACATTTTATTTTTATTAGATTTACTTTTTGCTCTTTTAACATGTTTACACTTTTCGCAACTTTGAGCCTTTTTACCATATTTACCATTTTTGCTTTGGTTCGCCCATTTGGAAATTTTTGACAATTTGGTCCTTTTTGGATATTTTTGCTATTTTGGTCTTATTGGTCTCTCTGATTGGGTTTACTTTTTACCATTTTTGCCAGTGACTGTAATTTTTGCTCTTATTTACAATAATTACTTGGCTAAGCTCCTGGAGAAATTTTTAGGGTAAAAAGATTTAAAAGGTGTGAACAGTGCAAAAAGGACATAGGATAAACAGAGAAAACTTAGAAATCTAATCCAATTTATTTTTAAAAAAAGAATAAGAAAGGTAAGTGAAAAGGTTAAAAAATGTAAGATAGAATAAAAGTGTAAAAGGGGTTTAAAGGGTTAAACGGGCGAAGAGAGTAAAAATGGGTGGATATAGTCAAAATTTCGAGATTCCGCCTAACAGGTTCACATGCTCGTGCACAAGGTCTACCATAGCATGCATTCCACAAATAATATAATATAGGCCTTTTACTAAATTTATCTTCATTTTTATGGTTTTTAATTAATTTAAAAAATTAATCCAAATTTTAAAATTCTGGCTTTGAGGTGCACATGTTAGTGCAAAGGGGCTACTGATTGTTAGCTGTCACACACATGCATGGGGTAGATATCAAGCAATGCTCATGACAGACAGACAAACCCTTTATTTTATTAATTTATGGATAAGATGTTCCCCCCTCTTTTTTTCCACAATCCCATTTTAAAATTTGAAACTGTCAAAAGTTTTTGGTTATTTGGGGAAGCCCTTTAACCTTCCTGCCAAGATATTTCTATACCACCAGGTTTTAAGTTTTTTTTCTGTTAGTTTTTAAAGTTTTGAACCACCCTCCCCCATTTCACCAACTCCAAATTTGAAATCTCATATTTAAAACAGTTTTGATTATTTGCCTGCTTGATAAACTTCAATTATATACCTTATGTAGAAAGCTTTTTATATATTAAGAAAGAACCCTGCCCTACCTCCCCGCCTCCATACACACAAATTCCCAGTGTCCCCTTTTTAGATTTTTCTGGTTCAATGAGACAGTCCCTTTACTATACTGCCAACTACAGCAATTGTAAACTATCAAAAATTGATGATAAACACCAACAAGCAACTTAATCAGGAGAAAGAACAGACATGACTTTCTCCCCCACCACTACCTCCCACTGGTAGGATCTTCCCCTCAGTGTCACGATGCCACACACAGCTTTTGTCAGAATCAATAGAGATCCACCAGTCTTACATGCATAAGGTATAAGGCCAGTCATAGCAAGCAAGATAGTAGGAATAGAATATATAAAAACCTCAAAATACATTAGGATAAAAACAAGATGTAAAATTCCTACTAAAAAAATTACATAGTTGAAAAAATAACTATAGTAAACTGCGGTGATTGAAATTAAATAAAAAAGCTATACAAGATAAACAAGCAAAATAAGCAGTGGTTCTTACCACCTTACCCGATCAAATCTTAACCAAAAAGTCCTTCTTACTCATCCCATAAAAGTCACCCAAACTTAATGTTACTGCTGGATGACAATGGCATAAACAAATAGTTTGTTTTTTTAATGAGTTAAATTATAATATTGGCATTGGGTGGGCCCCAGATGGGGAAAAGATGGCGTATTTCCTCCAATTTAACTCCTAAGGGAAAATAATACTACCCAATTATCCAAAGTATCTGCTTGACTAACAGGCACCACTTATAAATCACACACACAGTATTATCACCCCTGACAACCCCCGCCTCCCCAAATAACAAGAAAAAGTCCTAATTCATTCATAAAGTCACTCACTATTAAAATTACTGCAACATCCAATGGGAAATAAACTAATAAAGATATAATGTCTCGTACAATCTAATTTCAACACTTTCACTCAATTAACTTGTATCACCCTCATGCCTGCGACAGTAGCCTAAAATTCACAAGGCAAAATCAGCATAAGCATTTACAGCCAGCCTAAACCAATTCTTTCATCTGGCTGTTGGAACCGCAACTGAAATATTGGAAGATAATTTTTCAACAAATTTCAAACCCGAAAACATCAGTTTTAGTTCAAAAATGGCTAAAAAGGCTTTACAAAATCAAGTGTGAATAAACCATAAAAGTGGCACCCTCAGTTGAGATAGGATGGTGTTCAATAGACACATATATTCAATACATCAAATGATTTAACTTTGGAAATAAGCTTTCTGTTAAGTGTCTAGACCATTTTTTTAATGACAAAATAAGATCAACCACACTTTTTTTTTTCCTGTCTAGCATTGAATGAAAGGCAAAAATCTCTAAATTAAAATTAGCTATGTTTGACAGATTAATTATTCATTGAAAAATTGTTTTTATATCACTAACCTTAATATTAGGTTTATAGTTTGGATATAGAAATTTGAATAATAATTCAGTGGGCACAACACAATATAATTATACACATTATAAAGGTTCACAAAATATATATTAGATAACAAGCTATTTACTAACACCTTTTCCTATTTTGAATCAATTTGATCAAGAAGAAAGTAAACCTTTTATATAAAAACAACAACATGCAAGAAAATTTAATCATATATGACACATTCAACAAACAATAACATTATTGTATGTTAATTAGCTTTAGTGCCTAAAATGTACACATATTCATTAAGACTCAGCCTTTAACTAAAAGAAATGTGATATCCTGGGCAACAGACAACTTTATAGTTAAGTATTAAAGCATTAACATACTTAACTCATGATCCTGGGTTATATTCCCATGTCCAGGTATAATCTTTAAACATGTAGTTCAATGCATAACTGTTTCATTAACTCAAGTTTTTATTTAATTTATACAATTAATACATGAGTTATTGATAACTTAATCAGTCAACATAAAATAGTGAGGAAGAGGAGAGTGGTTTATATTTAGATTATATTTAAGACATTTTGGTCATTAGAAGGAATATGATGAACACTTATATTACTTTAGTGTTGAGGTGTTGGATTAACATTGCACATGGTTGACAAAATAGTTAGGGTTCATATTCCAGTTTGGATTAAGGGGTATGGTTTTCCCATCTCTCTAGGCTGATGAAGGTTCATTTCCTTCAAACTACTTTCTTCATCCTTAGCCATTAAATTAAGTATTTAATGGCCCATGTACACTAGTTAAATAAAATATAGTATTAGCCAAAACCTAAAGAGAGATCAAAAGGAGATAATCATGTCTAATATACCTTAAACCTTTAAAAATATACATACAAATATTTAAGAATTATAAAACTCACTTATAATCCTCACTATCCTTTATTTGCTGCTTCAAAGAATTGTATTTGTGTACAATTCTTTCTATTTCATTTCTAAGTTCAATAATTTCAGTTTCTTTTTGCTTGAGTAACTGTGACAATTTTTCTTTTTCACTGTAAAATCAAGAATAGCATATAATGCATTATTATTTAATTCTGATATTATAAGTGTTCAATTAAAATGAGTTTTTATTAAACAAAAATAATGTGTAAAAGCTCATTTTTTTTATCTGTTTTTAAATATAATCTTGATAGTTTGGTTTGTTACTTCACTTGTCGTTTTACTATCTGTGTCACTGAATTAATAAAATATTTATGTTTTCTAATTTTAATACTTAGTATGTATTTTATTAATTCTTTATTCACATTTAAATTTGATAGTAAATTATATCTCGCTCTCTTGTTTTCTACTTGTTCAAGATCTCTCTCTACAAATGACACTACATTATATAAGAATACAGGATTGAGATAAATTTTAAGGAAATGTATAAATATTTATGTGGCATGAAAGGGAAATGCAAAAATGAAAGATGTACTTTCAAAACAATCAAGCCAGAATTTCTAACTTGACTATTAATAATTAAGCTATGCTGGCTCTGTTGGTAGAATTTTTAATTATCTCATTAATTAATTAAAATTGCAGAGATAGCAGTGTGTATAGAAAAAGTTTGCCAGGGGTATAGCGTCAGGGTAGACTATGAGACTATATTTGCCAAAACATTCTAGTGGAAGGTTAAGAGAAATAAGTAGTTAAGATTTATATGTTTTTTTAAATTTACAAACAATTCCCAAAGAGATGAAAAAAGTACTTTCTGCCCTTATAGAGACTAGCCACACTTTGTAGCCAAATTTAATTAGTTCTAGCTGTCATTAATATTTAATATCCTCGCTCCCCTTACCCTACTCCAGGGGTACCACTATTAACCTCAATAAGAAACTAGTCACAATGAACTGACAAATATTGCTATCAAGTGGCTTTGACAGGGGTGGGGGTATTGGGCAGTTTTAGAGGAACAGGGTGTACGAAGGGGGCTTGTACTTAGGTAGATTACTATTCAGGTATAAAACACCTGTCCATTCTACCTGAGCTTAAGACATTTACCTATTTTTAATTATAAACAAGACATAGACAAAGTTTTATGTACTGTGCGTGTTCAAATAATTTAAAAACTATTTAGTATGAATCTAGTTCAAAATAGGAGAACTGATATATTTCTTATTGGGAGTACCATTGTAAAATATGTCATGTCAGATGCACATACATTTCTGATGAATAGAATACCTACTAAATCGTTAGAGGTATATGATAAGATTGCTGTATCTATAAATTAAGTCTTTCCTTCTTCATAATGTTATCTATGTCACTGGATCACTATATAAATCAATTTCAAAGAAATTATTCCAATTGGTGTGTTGATAGCAAGGTAATCTCTTTTTAGTGCTGGAAACTCAAAATAACTTTTAGGATTAGCCTTAAAAAGTAATATAAATAATTTAGGTTTAGGGTCATGCCTTTACCCACAGGTATATGAAAATATTTTTTTAAATGTGTGCACATTATGTTCCTTCATATTTCAATAATTAATAATCAATTGAAGCAAATACAATTATGTTTTCTGGTACTGCCATTTTTCCAATATGGCCGACGCCAAATTTGTTGAATGTTGATGTTCACAGAAACTTAATCACAATGGAAACTCAAATAGCTAAACACTTGAGAATGAAACAATTTTACTGCTATTATGCCTACCCCTTTTAATGGATAAATGTTCTAGGGCATCACTCTCGTGTTAGACTGGACTGCTGATAGATAACAGGGAGATCAAAATTTTAATCCCGGTCAAGTTTAGTGAAGATGGTTTTCTATAAATGGTTTCCCACTATCCTTCCAAGCAAATGTTGGCATATTACCTCTAAAATGCTTCCTTTCTCATCCATACCCCATAAGAGTAATTATCATGTATGTGTTGTAATGTTACTGACCTGTCTCTAAAGAATATGCGAGAGCATTGACAATAATATCGTCCTAATTTTATAAACTTATCTTATTTTATTTAAATTATATAATCTATTGCATGGTGCTTATAGCTCTTCTTCTTCTAAGAGGGCACAAGAGCCACTGTCAATGACGTCAGAGTGCATGACTTAAGACCAGTAGTCAGAAGGACAATTTAAAGTTTTTTATAAGGAAAAGAAATTTACTTCCTTTCCTAAAAAGAACAATATGCATTTCTAAACGGTAATTTGAGCCAGCTTCCTGTTCTCGAACATTCTACCTCCATCCATATGTTTTATTTTTATATTTTATTTCATTTTTCTATACAGAAGCTTCTGGAAGCTTCCATGAGCAATAGATATATGCAAAATATGGGGCAATAGAACCTCACTAGGAGTCCAGTCCTTGATGTAGTCGGACTGTAGCTCCTGTCCGCGATCCCTACAATTGTGCTATCGGCCGCGTATGAAGTTTGTCGACAACATGATCTGTTTTATCTTGAAATAAACAGAGATTTTAAATTAAAAGAATGTCAACTTTATAAATGTGTATTTATTACATAATATTGTAAAACGTGGCCCAATGAGGGGCGGGTAATATAAAGAGTGAGATAAATTAACCTCATTCTTTTATAAACCTTATAAAAAGGCTTCCAATCGCATGGCAATCAAACCACATTAGTTCACAACTCATCATTAGTGCCTAAACCAGGACAATTCAAATAAACCATAATTATGAGAAGAAAAAGCTCTTCAGTGTATAGACTAAACAGGTAGTAGGACACTGTGATAACAATAATAATACTTCTCTTAAAGTTGACTACATTTAATACCATTATAAGACTTGTCAAACTGTAGACTTAGTGACTAAAATTTGGGCTCAAATTCATAATTAGTTTTGTTTATGAGTTATATTTTTAAGCTATGTATAATAGTGTTCAAAGATGTTTATAAATTTATTATTATTTTTGTTTTAGTTTTTGTTTTATGAAAGTCAAAATGTAATTTGTTGTTTACTGTGTTGCTTGGAATTTTAAATTTCAACTCTTTTTCTACTACTTCAATAAGAGGCCTTCTCTCTCCTGATGGTACAGGCAGGTTTTTCCACCTCTTTTTGTTTGCCATTACCAGCAATTGGCTTATAACTCTCCAAGAAGCAACATGTTTGTTTTGTTAAGTGCATTTTAGTTTGATTGAGTTTGGTTGTAGTGTTGCAGTATTCCTTATCTTACTTTGTAAATGTTCAATAGTGTGGAAGGTTGATGTAGAAGGTAAAAATTAATCATGGTGATAATAGAGCCTCAAGAAAGCTTGTTTATAAGGACCTAACTTGTCATTTTATAAAGCAAAATTCTGCAGGTAAGTCCTTCCTTGTTCTAGATTATGTTGGCTACCACATTGTTCAAATAGAATTATTATTATTATTATTATTATTAGCACCGCGTCTTACTACCCGTTCGGGTTATACGCAGTCAAATAGAATTAAATTATGTCTATAGAATATCAAAATTTCTAGTGCTTTACACACTAAAATACAGAAAAATAAGTTAAATTTATGCATCAAAGATTTAAAAGTAACTTGAGTAATTATATGTATTAAGATAATATAAACACTTATAAAACTAAACATGTGTGTGTGCATGATTGTGTGTGTGCATGATAGTGTGTGTGCATTGTTAATATAATCTTCAAATATTTACAATTTTTTTTTATTTTACCTTGTCTAGGTCAATGAAATCATATACATTATAACATTCCTACTTTTTTTTCATTAAATCATAAACATGGCTGCTCACTTAAATTGATGGATATGAGGCCATAATATCTCAGGAAGAGGCCATGGAAAAACCCGTGCAGGGAAAAAAAGTATATTATGATAGTTATTTGTGGAAAAACTTAAAAACTTGGCAGGTTTTATTGCTATAGAGTGATTCAAAAGTCCCAAAAGTTTGCTAAATTATTTACATAGCACATATAATATTTTTTATAAAATTTCCACAAGTTCTCACTAAGCTGAAAAACCACACTTTATGGCTATGATTAAAACTTAATTTGATAAAAATTCCTTAATATCCTGCGTTTGTTATGTGTTTATGTATGTGCATGCATTAGTGCACCCATTAACACTAACAATTATATACATGTCTAAGCTTGCAGACCCAGGATGCTGAGTAGGAAGATAATGTACAACATTTTTCACCATGCAATGATAGGTGTGAATCACCTCAAATAACTTCCTTCAGTCCGATTCAGTCACTAGTGGTGAATGGATATGTTTGGTGTTTGGTGCTGTTCATTTATAGAAAATAAGGGCTAATGTTGTGTAAAGTTCATAAAAATGCAGTTTTCAGTTAGTGTATTTATTCAAGATGACTGCCGAAAGCATACAAAGTCAATAAGGATGTCGCTAATTTTTGTGATTTTTAGTATTTAAAAATTTCAAAAACACTGGCCTTTTTCTGGCGTTCTCTACATCCCCACCTTAACCGGTGGTAGTATTTTTGTATAGAAGAGTGAAGAATTTAAAACAAAAATTCATTTAATTAGAGTAAGCAAATTACTTCTAGGCATTTGTAAACTTATGCCATGTCTCAAGGGTAAATAACATTAGTAAAGTGTCCTCCACACGCAAAAAAACTACAAAACCATCCTTAAGGCGGAATTTTTTAGTATTTTTTTTTCTTCTGGGTAAAGAGCAGGTGCCACAACCTACTGAAAGTAATGTATTTCAAAATTTAAAAACTCACCTTATTGATATAATTTACAATCAAAAGCACATCAATGGTGTTATAATTTCTCTGGGCCAAATGAAAAAAACAAATACTACAGGAAAAGGAACACAAAACCATGGGAGTACATGTTGCAAGAGCTGCCTAGAGTGAAGTAAAAGAAGACAAGGAGTGGCAAATATTTTGAACGTTTATTAAGTTTGTACTGCTTAAATCATGCAGATTTTGGTAATCTTAATCAATGTAGAGATTTTTTTCAGACCATTTAGAAGAAAAAAAAAACTTTTTTTTTTACCATGAATGGCAAACTATGCGATATTTTAAGCACAGTAACTAACCATCTCCCTCTTATGTCTGTTACAGCAGGCAAAATAAAAAAAATTCGCAGAGCATATCAAATAACTTGTGTGATTACTTTTGTTGATGGTGTTCAGATTTTTATTGTGAATGACATTTCATGATGTGGTACCTCAAACAAGGATACCTTCTCGTTGAAAAACTGCACAATGCCCTTGGAAGTTCAAGTGTTCAGTTAAAAGAACATCTGAACGGTATGATATTTGATGAGCAATATTTTGATCTTAGTGTAGACAAAATACTAGTGGGAATGTGTGAAAATTGTAATCGTGACTTTTTACTACTTATGTGGGATATAGCTCATAGGTTAGAATGTGTGTTGAAAGACAATCATTAAGTTAAATCGTTAATGTGGATCTGTAATCAAGTTTAAGTTATAGGTAATATAAATTATAAGTGGGGTATTGGATATGAAGATCTGCTTGCATTAGCTGAAAAAATAGAAGTGGATATATTAAATCGAAAATCATTCCAGCACTCCCCTTTTGTTCAAAATGAAATCAAAGCATTAGAACTGAGAAGGTTTCAAAGCCAAGTTTTATTTTTTGACTACTTGGCATGATTGACATATTAGAATAATAATATTTAGCACCGCGTCTTACTACCCGTTTGGGTTATACGCTTTAAGTAATAATTACACTAATGGATTAGGAATTGGGAAGGTTGAATTAGAGGAAGTGAGCCAGCATTTGCGTGGAGGGAGAGTGGAAAACCATTTAGGAAAAACCACCCCAGTTCACCCGACCGAGATTCGAACCTCGATCTCCCCGTCCTCAGCAGTCGAGCTCAACATGACAAGCACGTTAGCCAACTACACCACCGAGGTGGGTGACATATTAGAGTTGATCACAAAATTCAGTTGTATCTATCAGAATGTAAATGTGTGTATTTAGACAATCTTTGATTCTCATGCTTCTTTACAAAGCATACTTAATGAAATTATGATAGAATTAAAAAGTGGAAAAATATCCAAATAAAAATTCCTATCACGTAATAATGAAATGGATTCTATTAAATACAATACTTATTAGGACTGATAATTGCAGAGAATTGCATGAAAATATGCAGTGAACTAATGTGTGAATCAGTTGGACCAGAGATAGGCAAGCACTTACAAACTCATTACATTTAGTATCACACTTTTTTTCATGAAGTTTTCATCTTTTGGAATAGCCCACCTGTCCACAGAGTTTTATGTTTTCTAAAGGAATCCTTAGACAGGCATTGCAATAGAGGGAAGTACCACTTCAAAAGGTTTTCTTCTGGTTCTCGCTTGAAAGTCTACAATTATCAAAGGTCATTGACAAATTTCACAAGGAAATGGGAAGTCTGCTATTTCTTGGAGACAACTAAATTTTGGATAAGGTAAGCCTATGTAATTGTTTCGTTTATTTATTAGAGGTATTTCAAGTGCACTTTCTGAAATGACTGATTATATTAGCACATTATAGTTTCTATAAGCAAGAGCAATAAAGTTTACCTATTTTGTGGGGAAAGGTATTTTCACATACCTTTCAGGTTTCTTTTACATGCCACACTCGGCATGAGACCAACGACTTAAGTTAATATCCGAAGGAAGTTGTGTTACGAATTTTTAACACTCAAGAAAGATCTGTCAATACCGGCTGGGTTTGAACCCATGAGCATGGGGTCCTGTGGCGAGCACTTTATCCCAATAGCACCAATATCAACCCTATGCAATTAAATGTGTAACTAAAAGAAATTTTTAAAATTGAATTTTCCAAAATATGTAATAATAACACTGGTTAACAGCCATTTTGAATCTGGTGTGTGAAACATCAATCAATATGTATTTTGGGTTGTACGATCCGAATCTGCCTTTGGAAATTATGTGTCACGTAAGGTTTTTATGATATTTGAGATTTTTTACTTTCTTTTTTTTTAGATTTTTGTGTTGTTTGTGTTCTCTTTATTTTCATGAATTATTACTGACTATGCTGGTTGCACTCTGTATTTGGATGCAATATAAAAATAGTCACTAGATGGCAGGACAATTTGGTTGAGGGGGAATGGTACTGCCATTGGCCATTAGAGGTGATTGTCCATATCATATTTGGCAGGGGTTTAATTATCAATGTGGTCCAAGGTGAAATAAAATATTAAGTCTTTAATATAGGTGCAGTCCTAATATATCTCATTTTTCTTATAAATGGATATATGTCAGGATCTGCAAAAAAAAATGTGTAATTTCTAAAACATGCTCCATATTTCCATTTGTAATAAAATCAAGGTGGACTTACATCCTCACTTATGTCAAAGCACCTGTAAGAATAAAAATACTAAGCTTATATTGTTTAAATAGTTTATACCAAAAGAGATTAATTTCTTCAAACAGTTGTTTTCTTAAGGAAGACATTATTTTTTTCTTTTGTAAATCGTCCTTCTGAAAGCACTCCTCTTCCATTTTATTGCATTGCAGCAATTGTTTATTTTCATTCTGCAACACATCCTTATTATGCATTTCTTGCATTTGTTTATGATTCAAAAAGTGATTTGTCTGCCTCCGTGAAAACTGTAGTCAAAAATACAACAAACTATTACATATAAACACATTAGCTTAAAGAATAAAAACATATGTGTTATTTTACCATTTTGTTCTTTCCCGTGAGTTTATTACTGATATTCATAAAAATGAAAAGAGGAAAGCATAAAAATAAACAGAAAAACATGCTAGCATATATAAAATAAACTTAAGTTGGGATGCATGGCAAAGTGTGTTAAGGTAGAGTACATTCACCACCCAAGTATACTTGGATGACAGCTCAAAATGTTACTAGAAATAGTCCCTAATGTATCCCTTCCCCAACAGCGGACATATGTCACTTTGGATAGCTGTAATGAAAACATATGGTAATGTATGTAAGTTACAGTTAATTAGAGTAGTTCAGGCCAATATTACTTATATTTATTTGAGGTTTGGTGCAAAGCTTATTTATAGTTGTATTCTACTTAAAAAAATATTATTCAGAGCATTTTCACAGAAGATCTAACAAGTATAGCTTCAAAATGGCAGCCAACAAATTTAAACCATGTGATTGATCAAGAAGCAAACAAGTTCTTTACAATGGCACACCCACACAGTATATAAACACATTTTATTTGATTAAATATTTCAAAATAAGATAAAATAAAAATAAAATAATGTATTACATATATATATATATATATATATATATATATATAAATTACAAGTATTTTCTCTTTTACAAGTAAATACGATGCGTGTATAAAAAGGTATTATTGTATGGATTATATTACACATTATAGATAGCATCAGAAAATGAAAAATAAGTACTTTTAATCATGTTTAAAATATTGTTTCGAATTGAATAAAAAGAAATGATTAAAAGTAGGGAGATGGTGTGAGAAAAATTAGGTGTATGTTATTTTAAATGTAAAATATAACATGTATGTAGTAAAAAAGCATTATCATTTATAGCAAAACCATTATCTTTTACAAGTGTTGGCAAACCAAAATCTAAATGTATGATTTTTCAACTGTCATTCAGGTAAAACGCTTTGGTGACCAGACTAAGTATATTTGTAATTTTTTATAACAAAATACGTTTTTGGCCAAAATAAATAAAATATAGCTCCAGTAGATAAATATAGTAATCATAACAGTTCTTGAATATTTTTAGTAAGCATTGCAGAATTTGACTCTTCCTTTTTATTTAAAAGGTTTCTAATCAAATGTCACTAAATTTATTTTAATATTCAAGAACTGTTGAGATGGATGGCTAGCTTACATGTGTATAATTAAACTAGCTGTAACTAATAAGGTAATATTTATTTATTTTTGCTGAAAATTGTGGTTTGTTAAAAAAAATTGCAAAAATATTGAACTTAACTCGCATTCCTTTTCATCCCAACTTAAATGTTGATATGTTGAATCCTACCCAGGAAATATGAGTGGGTTATAAGTGTGTGTTATCATTGTCAAGGTGGCTCAAGAGACAAGAAAACAAGCGGCTACTAGGGCTGTTGAGGGGGCAAAGATGTTTCCTTGAAGACAAATTAAACTTTTTACATGCAACTTTTAATAAATAGTCATAAATTATCATGTATGTATATGCCAACATTCCCCATATATCTGCTCACTAATAATGTAACTTGAGTGTAGTAAAGTCTGGTAAGCCAAGGCAAGTGCAATAATTAGCTACTATTGCCACGTCCTATGGTGCAGTATTGGCTGAAAGTTCATCAGTCACCCACACCGCCCTACCTCACTCCCCACTTTGACATATTTATCTTAAATTCATCTGTATCCATGGGTCGGAAGACTTTTTTTAGCACCACATCTTAGTATTTATTCATGTTATAATATGTATACTTATGGTTTTTGGGATTAGGAATATTATATTTAAATGAAGTGTACCTGCATTTGTATGGAGGGAGAGTGGAAAACCATTTTGGGAACCCACCCTCAATACACCTGATCAAGATTTAAAACTCAAGCTCCCCGCCATCGTCGGTCTAGTCTACTGGGAGAGTAGCACCTTAGACCATGCAGCCACCAAAGCGGGTGCCAGTAAACTGTTTACCTTGGTTTCAGTTACTGTATTATGCTATACTCACCATACTTAACAACTATAATAGCTTGGCTATTTAATAGATCATAATATGTGCATTCTTACAACAAGTTATTGAACTAGTGGTAGCAAAAGGACCTCCTGAGTTGAAGGTGGCTGTGTTATCAGGCAGCATGTAATCTTAATTATTATTATTATTATTATTATTATTATTATTATTAGCACCGAATTTTACTACCCCTTTGGGTTATACGCACTTAGGCTAATGTGTAATGGTAGGATGATTGTGAGATGAAATGGAGGACCTACAGTTTAACGTGGAATCCGAACCACGGTGGAGGCTTGGCATTCCACATATTCACATAATCTTAATTGATCGTTCATATGTAGCTGACGATTTCTGCACGTCCATTACCTCTGCCTTAAAATATGAGTGAAGAATGACCTTGAGCATGGGACGATTATTGGATAGTTTAGTGGTTACTAAGCCAAAGGTCCTGGGTTTGATTCTCATTCCCAGGTGTGATTTTTCAATTTAAAGCATTTGATGGTTAGATGCGGCTTTGTGTATTTTAGTATATAAGGCATCAGCCACTTCTATAAATGATTATGTATTGTTCTTAAGATGATACATGTTTGGATTGTTTAGTATTAGTATGGTGCAGAAGCATATGGCTAAAAATGACTAATGTATTTTATAATATTCTGACATTACAGATGCTATGAGATAAAGATTAGTGTCAATAACAAATATGTCCAGTTGTTTGAAAGTAAATATATATAAAATTGTTTAATTAAAGATTGTAATTTAAAAGTTTAGATATACAAAGCTAGTGCTATTTATATCTCAAGCAAGTATGCATATAAATATTTCTATGTTGCATGAAGAATTTTGTTTTTAGCAATTAGAAAGGCAATTATAATATTCAATATTGTGTGTTGGGAAACTAACCTCACGAAAAATTGGTTGTGTTGCTCTCCACTGGTGATATAACTTTAGTTCTAATTCTCGATCATGTCTTTCTCTTTCCAAACGCTTACATTCAGAAGCAAAAACATTAATATCTATGGTATTAAGGCTTTTGTTATTAATTTCTTCTCGTCGCTCTTCAAACATTTTTTCTTCTTTTGCGATCAAATCAGCAAGTTTACTTTTGCGTTGCAAAAGGTTTAACTTCTTGCGTTCCCTATTGGTGGCTACTATATACTGTTGTTGCCTGTAATGAAAATCATTTTTTTTTATTCAATATTGATATTAATGACATGTGTTCTGTTTATTCAACATCAAAAGCAACAGTAGTTTATTTATATAACAAACATAAACTTTGATGAAATTTGGTATAATTATAGAATAATATTTAGTATAGTTGAGAAGTGTAATGAAATATTATAAAGAGCATACTTCATACCCATAGTTACGTATGCAGCGGAAACTCGGACTTTGGATGAAAGAGAAACAAGAAATGTGGAGGCCACGGGAATGAAGTTTTTGAGGAGAATGTTAGCGGTCACCAGAAGAGATAGGATTAGGAATGAAGATGTACACTCAAGAGTTAGGGTACATTAAATAGTTGAGGAAGCAAGGATGAGATGGTATGGACAAGTCATGAGGATGGAAGGGGAGAGGATTACAAGAAGATTAATGGATATGAAATATGTAAGGAAAGAGACAATAAGGGAGACCAAGGAAGAGAATGGAGGAACATATAGCAGCAAGTGTGCAAGTGACAGGAGGAGAGGGGAAGAGAGTGAGGGAGAAAGGAAAGTGGAAGAGAAGAGAAATATGGAGACATTTTACTAAATGAACCAGCTGGAAACACTCCATGAGGATGATGAATTAGTATAATTATAGTGTAGAGTAAAAAAAAATTGTATTGAATTTCTACCAATTTGATGGGGTTTACAAGGCAAAATCAATAATATCATTAAAAATAGTTATTTCTTTAAAATGATTTTATTTCCATGAATGTTCATCCAAGAAAGTAGTAACTGGCAAATTTATTTAATACAGTTGATTTAAAGTTTAGGACAACATTTTCCTTTCTGTCATTATTTCACTAGAGCTTTAAATAACTAAATAAATGTGTTTAGAAAACATTGAATAAGATTATGAACAAGTAAAGGAGATTAGCTAGACATAGAATGCATAAAATTAACTGAAAAAATTGCACTTTAATGATTATTAGAATGATTTAAGTTTATGAGAGTAGAAAATAATTTTCAATTTAATATGTAATGTTTATAAAACAATGTTGTTCATTAGTTCATTTTAATAAAACAATTAAAAATATTTTAAACTCCGTTTTTATAATTACACATGGAAAACTATTCCAAAGTAAAATTTATGGTTGATGGCCTTTGTTGTTTAGTCACAAAACTAACATTACATAAAACTATTTCTGTTGTAGTATTATTAGGTGAGAAATATAAGTGTTAAATACGATCACAATATAAATTATTTAGCAAATAATATCCTACAATTATGGCTGGGTAATGGAAGATTTTAGGTTTACAGTGCTCTTGGTGGCCATTTATGTATCTTGCACTGACAAGCGTGTAAGTTACTTGTGTGCATTAACCAACCAAGTGAAGATGCAGATGAAGATGATATCAATATTTATAAAAGAGAAATGTAATAGCAATGTGATAACCATAAGATGTAAGTTACATCTTCTAATAAAATGCTGAGAATTTTAACCGGAAGTCAAAATTTTAATACGAAATGTTGACACTTGGGGACCCAATATCGATATTTTTTATTGGTCCAAATATACAAATGAAGACGTTAATTTTTTTTAAATAAAATTATAAAATTTAAAACCTCGAGTCAAAAAATGTTTTTATGTATGTATATCAGAATTTGTTCTCTAGTTCACTAGTGTATATTATATTACAAATTTTGAGTAAATATCTCCATTTTTAAACAATAGAGCGAGAAAGTCTTTGCGGAGTTCCATACCATTTATTTTAATAAAGCATGGTTTATATTCATTTATAATGCTTAACGAATAGTGAATAGCACATAGCATTAAAATTGTTTCTTGAATGAACTATTTGTTGACATATTTTTAGAGACATTATCTCGTAGTTAGAATATGTTGGCCATTTTCAATGAATAAATAACAATCAGTTTAAGTAAGACCTTAAACACCTATGTTTCATTATAAACCGTTGTATTTTACTTATAAATTGTGCATTGTTTGTTATACACTATTTACTAGTTGTTATGTGCTATGCATTAATACAATCCCAGCTTTAATATTTTGCTATCCACTCTATGCGAATGAAATTAAAATAATGGATTTTAACTAAATTCTGGTGAAACTCAAGTTCTTATTGATAAGCCAAATATCAACCAACTAGCAAAATAAAAAATTATATTTATTTCAAAATTAATCATATGCAGTTTACCATTTAAACAAATATGTAGGCCCTACAGATAAAAAAAAACTAGGCAGATTAGTGATGAAGCATTATTCTGACACTTTAGCATCAAAAGTATGTGTTTGTCTTAACATAACTGGAGAAATAGATGATTTTTTGTTTTTATGTTGACAAGGCTATTTTTTATGGTTTAGTGCTAATTTTAAAATAATAGACAAAAACTAAGCAAAGTAAGAAATTGCCTTAGTTTGACAGAATGAAATTTCATTTGTGGCAAAACATGTTCCCCAAACAAAAGAATGCAGTACTATGGGTTCATACCTTAAAGTGTAGAAATCTGGTGCAGTCCAGCTAGTGTGCTTAGAAGACATCAGATCACAACTATTGAAATAGTCCTTGATTCCATTCCATAAAGCCTGGTGCTGCTCCATGCATCTATGACTTTGAATTAAATGGTTCTGAGTTTGGGTCAATGGTCTCTTGATATGGGGCCGAGACGTCGTGAGAGCCATGATGCAACTGTTTGAGGTTTGTGATTATAAAAAAAGTATATAATAAAATGTTAGCCATAGGACAACACACATATCCTAAAAATTCCCTTTTAGTGAAAGGGATATGACTACTACCTGAGAATAAAACAAACTTATTTACTTACTCTATGGCATTAGGAACTCAAAAGTTCAGTGCCGCACTTAAAAAAGTATGCCACCTTGAGCTAGTTCTATCCAGTCCACCTCATTACACCCTATCTCTTTCAGGTCCATTCTAATTTTATCCTCCCATCTATGCCTAGGTCTTCCTAATGGTCTCTTCCAATTGATTTGTCAGCCATTACCCTGAACATGGTTCTAGAATCTCCCATTTGCACTGCATGTCCTGCCCACCATAACTGACAATACTTCATTATCCTAACAATATATTGTGATAAATACAGGATATGTTAGCTCCTCCACTCCCCAGTCGTCTCATGTAAGGTTACAAAAAAACCACATTTCACACCCCTAAATAACAACCGATAAAATTAGTGTTTTGTATATTCTATTCTGAATTTTACTTTCCTTGAAAGCAAGCGAGATGTCACCAACTTACTGAACGAGTAATAGCATGCATTTCCTGACTTTATTATTTTTTCTGGCAAGACATGTATTAATCACAACTTGTGAATATGTGGAATGCAAGGCCTCCATCGTGGTTCGGATTCCACGTTAAACTGTAGGTCTTCCATTTCATTTCAAAATCACCCTACCATTACACATTAGCGTAAGTGCGTATAACCCAAATGTGTAGTAAGATGATGATGATAAAAATATTTTTCTAATTTCTTATTTAATATTGTTATTGCTAGTTAAAATAGTTCATAAATATTTAAGTTCGCTAACCTTGTCAAATAATATGTTGTTCGCAGAAATCTTATAAACCCCAATCTGTGTTATCTGTGTGATCATATACCTAGTATTTTCAGTGTCTACTTCTGAACCTATTTTTTTGCTAGCCTCTTATAAAATGTCTGCATTTCTTTCGACAGATTCATTACTTTTTCCCAACAAAGCTAAGTCATATACATATTCTAATAGCTACAAAGTACTGTTTAGTGTTAGCCCTTCGCATCTCTCTTGCTTTATCCTAATAGCATACTCTAAGGCTAGATTAAAAAGTAATGGGGAAATAGGTAGTAAATATACACACCACCAAGACAATATTTTAGTTTGCCACAGAAAAAAACAAGATGTTCAAGGCATGGTTACTTTAAACTGTTGCCTTTCACGATACCTTGTTAAATAGTTGGGTCAAGCAGTGGCGATTATTCAATGGAAGCAAGGGAAGCAACGCTTCCCTAAAATTAAAAAAGTAATAAAGAAAATAAATAAAGTTTAAACAAATTGTTATAATTAGAAACATTTTCAACAAGTATACTGAATTGAGGTGGCAGCTCTTCTTTCTTTGAGCAAGTAGTTCTTTCTAAGACCAACCGGCCAGCCAGCTTGTCTCGCTCGATCTTTATTTCGTCAATCGTTTGTTTCTGGGTCTGTCCGGCCCTCAGTGGGGAAAGGGAAGAAGTGTTTTCCTATGCAAGTATTAGTGCATGAATTTACTATTGTGGTTGGTGTACGTTTAATACTGTTAAAATATTATTTCTAAGTTGTTTTTAACGATATTGTTTCTAGATATAATTATGGTAATTCTATCACAAAATAATGTATTTATCACCAATTTACAGTAGGCTAAGTTTAGTTTTATTTTGTTTGATTCACCAAGGGAAGTGGTTTGTTTCTTTGCATACAGTAGAAGAGGAGGGCCTCTGTGTCAAAATTTATAAGTAATATTCCGAAGCATAGTTTTTCGCCCCAGTTTTTTGACCCATTCCATCTTCAGGCAACCTATATAAAAATCTTTGACATTTCAATACTCAATTTTATGAAAGTGTATAGTAATTCTCGATGTGTTGGGATGGCAGAAAATTATACAAGTGACCTTACTATTTACTAATGATAACGGTGTATAAATGGCGTGTAGAATAGATCCAGATTCAAAGCTATTTTAAGACAGGCCATCTGTCAAAGCCTATACATTTGGAGACCAGCCAATCATAAATTGACCATTATTATTATTCTTTTTATTTGAGTTAGAACTACGATTATCATTTAAATATATATATAAAATTTAGTGATTGAGTAATATTTCTAAGATCACCAATTATTTTGTTTTATTTCATACAGTGTGTGTGTTACCCCCTTTCCTTCTTCACCATAATACTTTTAACTAAAAAAAAAATCAGTATGAGCTTCCAATTAAACTAGAGTCCATCAGACACCCTTAAATGTGTCGTAATTGCTTTCCTTTGTCCAGAATTGACCATACGCCACTGGAGTTAAGCAAATATTTTATAAATTATAAATGACGCCTAGTTATAGTCTATAAAAAGCTGGCTTTTTTTTGTATCTAATATGAATTATAAGTGTCTAGTAAAAATATATATTTTATACCTTTTTCTTAAATGAAAGCGTAAACGTTTTTGACCAGGTTAGGAGTTAATAGGCTAGTAAAATATATAACTATTTTACATTAAAATAGTTTTATTAAGAGTTGTGACGTTTTTAATATTTACTTTCTAAGTTAAGCCTTTTTTTGTGTGTGATTGTGATTTTATTTTCAGTTTTTAAAATACCTTGAAATATTTTACAATAATCCTATGTTCTTAAGCGGGCTGAAAAACTCCACATCCACAATAAACAAACCGTTTTTATCCAACATTGGAAAAATTAATAAAACTAAAATTATAATATAGTTCTAAAAAGAATCATAGATAGCGCATGAAAGCAGATTTGGTTATAAATCACATCATAGTTACCGCCACAGAAAAAAATAATAATTCAACCAAAGAAATTATAACCATATATGAGTGTATTAAAGAGTAAATGATTGATTAATATATTTTTAATAAGCATAATTAATGTAAATTATTGTAATTGAGACAATTGTTTTAATCTGTAGTACAAAAATGTGGTTATTTCGGGCACTTTAAGAAAATACAATATTTAAACTCACATAAGACATGCAAATAGTTATCTAAAATCGTCAAGTTTAAGGTGCCACAGTTTCTATATTTGAAATTGCGGCACGAGCACACTTGGTGGTGTAAGTAGTACTAGGTACCTACAACAACCCTACGTAATCGTGGAACCTGGATCCTCTGGAAATTTTGAGATGTTTTACTTTGAACTTTCATCAGCTAACCTCATAAAATCTCCAAGTTTAAGATGCCACAGTTTCTATATTTGAAATTACGGCACGAGCACACTTGGGGGTGTAGGTAGTACTAGGTACCTACAACAACCCTAGATAGTCGTGGAACCTGGATCCTCTGGAAATTTTGAGATATTTGGCTTTGAACTTATATCAGACATGCAACTAATCATCTAAAATCGCGAAGTTTAAGGAACCACAGTTTCTATATTTGAAATTGCGGCACAAGCACACTTGGTGATGTAGGTAATATTAGTTAACTACAACAACCCTACATAGTCGTGGAACCTGGATCCTCTGGAAATTTTGAGATATTTGGCTTTGAACTTATATCAGACATGCAACTAGCACTCTAGAATCGCCAAGTTTAAGGTGCCACAGTTTCTATATTTGAAATTGCAGCACGAGCACACTTGGTGGTGTAGGTATTACTAGGTACTTACAACAACCATACACAGTCGTGGAACCTGGATCCTCTGGAAATTATGAGATATTTTACTTTGAACTTTCATCAGCTAGCCTCATAAAATCGCCAAGTTTAAGGTCCCACAGTTTCTATATTTGAAATAGCGGCACGAGCACACTTGGTGGTTTAGATAGTACTAGGTACCTACAACAACCATACACAGTCGTGGAACCTGGATCCTCTGGAAATTATGAGATATTTTACTTTGAACTTTCATCAGCTAGCCTCATAAAATCGCCAAGTTTAAGGTCCCACAGTTTCTATATTTGAAATAGCGGCACGAGCACACTTGGTGGTTTAGGTAGTACTAGGTACCTACAACAACGCAACACAGTTGTGGAACCTGGATCCTCTGGAAATTTTGAGATATTTGACTTTGAACTTATATCAGACATACAACTAGTCCTATAGAATCGCCAAGTTTAAGGTGCCACAGTTTCTATATTTGAAATTGCGGCATGAGAACACTTGGTGGTGTAGGTAGTACTAGGTACCTACAACAACCCTGCAGAGTTGTGGAACCTGGATCCTCTGGAAATTTTGAGATATTTGACTTTGAACTTATATCAGACATGCAACTAGTCGTCTAAAATCGCCAAGTTAAAGTGCCACAGTTTCTATATTTTAAATTGTGGACCGAGCACAATTGGTGGTGCAGGTTGTATTAGTTACCTACAACAACCCTACATACATCAATATGAATTACTTAAACTATTTATGATGTATTAATTTGAGATTGCCTGGGAAATGAAGATCTTGACACTTTCCCTTTGATACAGCATTCACAGGTTTCATCAATTCCAGTCTACAATATATATCCCAGCAGATAGCTGTTTACTCACTATATACTTGATTGATTGAGGTTCTCTATGCCCTTGATGCCTGTGTCATTTGTGTTTGCACTCCTTTCTTTGGCTACCAACTATGTTAGCCTGTTGTACTTCCTGGAGTTCATAGAGATGTTATTTGATTATAGCAACTGTTTTCTGGCTAGGCAAAATCATACATTTATCCTCATCAAAATACATGAGCAATGGTATCACTTTTCAAATTAACATTGAAATAAATAGTACGGGAATTTGTATATTTATCTGACCTAACCTCACTAACGATGTTAACCTTTTGTCTTGAATTCTTTTCTTCCCAAGCTGAATATTTATGAATCATAATGTAACCTAGTTTCTTGCAAAAGAAATAGTTCACTTTTGATTACAATTAATGTACCTTAGGCCTACTCATGCCCCGTACATTTAAAGCCTTTTTCATGTCTTTATAGTAAACAACTAAAATGTGAGGCCACTGTAGGTGGCTCCGCTATTTCCTCGCCTAGCAATGTTAACTGGCCAATTAAATCTTCCGTCATATTAATATGTGTAGTATATGTATGGTACAAGTCTTGTTGTGCGCCGGAGATTATAAACAACTGAGAAACAAGTGAAGTGCGAAACCGCCATGACAGACAAACGAGGTAGCGTCAGTGTTACGAGGTAACTGGCGTGAACTGTACCTAGTATATTCGTGTTATAATGTGACCTCTGTTATCACCCACATACATAACAGATGGCGACGAGGTAGTGGAAACGGACGCTTAAATATTTAACAAAGCCGTGTGCGGGTATAATTTAATAATTAATTGGTTGAAATATCACTATCATTGGCCATTATGTCTGAACGACAGGAATTCAACGTGGGTGAGACCTCAACATGGCCGCTATACTTGACGCAATTAAAGATTTTTTTTATCGAAAAACATCGTCGATGATACGCAGAAGAGAGCCCATTTTTTGTGTAGTTGTGGGTTAGCTACGTTAAAAATCCTCAATAACAAATTTGGGGCACGTGATTTGAGCGAGATTCCATTTGTAGAATTGATTGATCGGCTGACTACGCGGTCCGCGCCTCGACCAAACGAGACAGTGCAGTACCACCTGTTCACCCGTCGACGCCAGCAGATAGGGGAGAGTATAGATGTGTTTGCCACTGATCTTCGCCGAATCGCCGATGGTTGTGGTTTTAGTGGTGAGGCGGTAATGGAAAAGATGCTCCGTAATCAATTTGTTTGCGGATTGGCTGACACTCAGTTACAGCAACAATTTTTTATCAAGCCCGACCTGACATTTAAAATAGCAATATAAGCTTCCAAAGCGGCTGAAGTTGCCAGAAAATATGTAGAGGATGTACGGGATGAAGCAACAACACACGGAGCTGTATATGGGATTGGTAGCCAGGCCCAATATAAACCTACGTTCCAGCGAACGCGCCGGCAGGATACAAACCACGGGTCACAACCGCAAGTAGAGAATACACCCTCAATCAAAGTAGGGCCTGGTCAGGAAAACCGAGGGAGAAGAGCACGGCATTTCTTTCCGGGACAGTGTTTGAGATGTGCAGGGCAACATAAACACGCCGCTGTACAGTGGATCAAAACAAACTTAACTGTACAGCTTGTGATCGAAGAGGGCATGTGGAGCCTGTTTGTATTTCGGAGACGAGACATGGTAGGAATACAGCAAGGGCACATCAGGTAACGGATATAACAGAGCCTCATAAACAGGATTCCGAGGAGCTATCAATAGAGGGGCTGGAACTATATAATATTAAAGACGTATCTAAACATAGTGTGCCTGACACCAAGAGGCAACCCACATGCCAGCAATAAGACTTTCTCTGCGCATAGACGGTATGTTTCACACCATGGAGGTAGACACAGGGGCAGCCCTGACGCTCATCTTGGAGGAAGCTTATAAAGTATTGTGGCCGCACCAACCCAAGTTAGAGTCCTTGGACTTGGATTTGCGTACCTGGGCAGCTGACACACCACTTATGCTACTAGACTCAAAATCAGTAGAGGTTCAATTTAAAGAAAAACGAGCGACCCTAACCCTGGCAGGCCATGGACCCAGTCTACTTGGAAGACCGTGGTTTGAGCCCCTTGGGCTCACAATTCATGTGCTAAATGTTATAGGCAACACTTTAGCGAACACAGAGCAAAATCCTACCAGCATTCATAGTCAACAAGAATTATCGGTACCTGGATACAGGACCAACAATAAGGTCACAGTGCAAAATACCCTGCTTACGCCGAGTGAGGTTGAAGATTTAAACACCATAGTACAAGGTTACCCGGCCGTGGCCGACCCCACATTTGGAGAGTTTAATGGACCTATGGTGAGACTGGAGCTGGATCCATCCATATCACCAAAATATTGTAAGGCCAGGCAAGTACCATTCGCGTTAAGAGACAGAGTGGATAAGTAAATTCAAAGGCTAGTTGATCTGGGGGTGTATGAGCCAGTGACATACTCTAGATGGGCCACACCATTAGTTATAATTGAAAAAGGAAATGGGGAGCTTCGCCTTTGTGGGGACTACAGGGCAACATTGAACAAAGCCTTAAAGCCTGATACACACTCCTTACCTACAGCGTCAGAGGCTTTCGCACAACTGGCAGGAGGAACCATTTTCTCAAAAGTTGATTTAGAGCAAGCATATACGCAGTTCAAAGTAGACGTGGAATCTGCAGATGTTTTAACAGTAAACACAATCAGGGGACTCCACCGGGTGCACCGCTTGCCATTCGAGATTAACGCGGCACCAGGCATTTTCCAAAGAATGATGGTTAACTTATTCGCAAATATGGAGGGAGTGGCAATCCTACTGGACGACATAGTAGTGGCAAGTAGAACGTTCCAAGAACACAAGGACAAACTCTGTCAGGTGCTTCAGCGACTCAGTGATGCGGGTCTTCGGGTGAAAATAGCAAAATTTCAGTTTGGAGTCCCATCAACAACCTTTTTGGGATATCGAATTGATGATTCAGGCCTACACACAATGTCTGAAAAAGTGAGTGCTATTCAGAATGCCCCAGAACCTGTGAATAAAACACAGTTACAGTCATTTTTAGGCCTGCTGAACTTTTATGAGCGTTTTCTACACAACAAAGCTACTAGCCTGGAACCACTTCACCGTCTACTGGACCAACACAGTGAGTGGAACTGGATGCAGGAACATAGGGAAGCCATGGATGCAGCTAAAAGGCTACTAACATCAGCACCGGTCTTGGTTCACTACGACCCAAACAAACCTGTTGTCCTTACCTGTGATGCCAGCCCTTATGGAATTGGAGCAGTACTAGCCCATATAATGGAAAATGGGACTGAGAAGCCAATAGCATTTGGGTCTAGAACGCTCACCAAAGCGGAGCGCAACTATTCACAAATAGACAAAGAAGGCTTAGCTCTTGTCTATGGGGTGACAAAGTTTCGTCAAAACCTCCTTTGTCGCAAATTTACAGCAGTGACAGATCACAAACCACTTTTAGGACTTTTAGCTGCTGACAAACCCATTCCAACAGTGGTTTCGCCTCGCATGCTCAGATGGTCATTAATCTCCTATCAGCCTACGACTATGACCTGCAGTATCGACCGGGCAAATAAGTGGGGCATGCAGATGCTCTTAGCAGACTACCAGAACCCACTGAAAAGCAAGCTTACCCAGAGCCATTGGGAGTTTACTTACTGGATATATCAGGTGAAGGACCTATATCGTCATCCCAAGTGGCGTACGAAACGGAAAGGGATGCGGTATTGAGCAAAGTTAAAAGATTGATTGAAACGGGGTGGCCAGATTGTAAGCCTGGGACAGACCTAACACCGTTTTGGACGTTACGCCAGGAACTGAACACTTCAAGAGGGTGTGTGATCAGAGGATCTTGAGTCGTCATGCCAACCTCTTTAAGACCAGCAGCTCTACAGCTACTTCATAACACACACCTGGGAATCATAAACACAAAGTATGCAGCACACAGTTCAATGTGGTGGCCAAACATATACATTGAAGTAGAAGTAACTGTACGAGGATGCAATACCTGCCAAGAAGTTAAACATAACCCAATCGAGGCTATAACTCATCCTTGGCCAAACACCAGCAAACCAGGGTCCAGAATTCACATTGACTTTGCCGGACCAGTAGAAGGACACACACTACTCCTGGTAGTGGATGCATATTCCAAATGGATAGAAGCCACCACAATAAGCTCAATGACAGCCGGATCACTTATCAAGAATATGCGAAAGATTTTCGCAAGACATGGCATTCCAGACACACTAGTTAGCGACAATGGTACACAGTTAGTGTCTGCTGAGTTTTCTGAATTCTTGAGGAAAAATGGAGTCGTACATGTGAGAACACCGCCATATCACCCTTCAAGTATTGGGCAGGCCGAACGGGCAGTAGAAACTATAAAAAATGGCCTAAAAAAACATGTAAAGGGAGATTGGCATACACGTCTTGCGCGTGTCCTTTTTAGCCACAGAATCACCCCACACGCAACCACTGGAGTGACTCCGGCAGAATTGCTTATGGGTCGTAAACTGCAAACGGCTCTAGAAATGCTCCATCCGGACCACACATCACACAAGGAAGGAAAGCAAGAGACAAACAAACACCCTAAGCGACAGTTCCACCTAGGAGATACAGTGTGGATTCGGGAATATTCTGCCAACCACCCCAAGTGGACCCAGGGCACAGTGGGAAAATCCTTAGGAGAATTGATGTATGAAGTAACCAACAAGGATGGTCGTAGACAGAGAAGACATGTTGACCAGCTCAGATAGGCTTCAGAGTCACTCCAGACAGGCAAGCAGCAATATTCTCAGAGAGAACAGCACTTGACTTTACAACTATTCCAGTGGGAGGACACACCGGGGCAACAAGAACCAGACCAGGATCCACCTCCATTGTTGGAACGACACCATGAGATGATACCACAGCGAGAGAAGTCCGGGGAACCGGGACAAACAAGTGGGCAAAACCAACAGGCAACACAAAAACGGGGAAGGCCTTGTAAGGAGCAGCAAAAACAAGCACCCTGTTTACAGCCAGTGAACACCAAGCACCCACATCAGCCACTCTCCTTGCAACTCAGAGGAAGGATACACGAGCCGCCTTTGTTGAGGCCACAAAGGATAAGGCGGCCAAATCCTCGTTATGTTGACTAAAATTGAAATTAGTAAGTGGGGGAGAAACTGCATAGTTTTAGGGAAACAAACCAAACACATAGGTATAATTTAACTGTGAGGGGAGGACTGTAGTATATGTATGGTACAAGTCTTGTTGTGCGCCGGAGATTATAAACAACTGAGAAACAAGTGAAGTGCGAAACCGCCATGACAGACAAACGAGGTAGCGTCAGTGTTACGAGGTAACTGGCGTGAACTGTACCTAGTATATTCGTTTTATAATGTGACCTCTGTTATCACCCACATACATAACAATATGCTTTTCCATATCACCGTCTTCCGATAAACTTAAACTACACACTTTCTTCAGTAGGCTCACTTTATTATATAGGTAACGTCGATTTTGGGTGATATTTTTTGCAATGATTTCCGTGACGCTTTTGATGTTGTGTGTTTATGATTATGAACAAGTTGACTGTGTTCTAATAGAAGACCGATCGTGGCGCGTGCTTTACCTTCCTTTGTTAACCAATCGGCACTCGGTTAAGCAGTTATTTCATCACGTACTACGCTCCACAGTTCTTATTTTAACAGAAACGTTTCTACTTTATATATTTCCAAACCTGTTAATCACTCCCGTTCAACTTGGTAATGTAATATTTTGCTTTTTCCGCCATTTTCTTTTGAAGCACGTCTTGTTAGTGCTATAGAAACAAATATTCTGCTCGGATATCTCTTGCGTTTATACCTACAGGTTGAATTATTTGTAAACTGGACCCATAATTTGTTGGCACGCTAGCTCCCACAGATCGCAAACCTCAAGTGAACTAAAATAATTTAGAGGAATTAGAGTATAGTTTACTTTATCAGTTCTTTAATCAATAAAAAGGAAACAGAACTTAACAAAAATGTGAATATGGAGATAGAATTCGCGAACAAAACAAATGATACCAACATAAGAAAACATTGTATAGCAACAAATCAGGGTGTAGTAATACTTACTACAGACCTATAACCTAATTGATCGTTTGAACGTAAGACTACTACACAAAGTTTGCTAGTCAAACAAATGTAATCTAGTTGCTTATTTATTTATAGCTACCGAAATTTAATATTATAATATGGTTTAGTTAACTTATTCTAAAACAAATATACAAGCTAATATTCAAATATAAATAAATGGTAGCCTTAGAATAATGTAAACATGGGTGATAGCTACATATTTTAACATATAAAAAACTCTACTTGTATTTATACACTATTACATGTGAAACTGAATTGTATATCCTTTACTGTAAATGTGTATTCACCCAAGTGTGATATAATACTTCAATATGTTCAAAAAAATCACAGTTTAATGCAATAGATTCAATCATGTTCTCCCACAAGAACATAGAAATATACAGTTAAATCTGTCCCCTCAAAATCAAGCAAACGACAAACTTGAATGTCACGCTTTGGTCCTTTGCAAGGGATGTACTATTGACTATCCAGTTTATTATAGAGATCACTGCTGTGACCATACTTAGGTAGGATGATATATTATTTTTAGAAAAAAAAAATACAGATCTGAAAATTTTCTTATACTGTATTAATTTTTGTCCCTAGAATGATCTTACAATAGAATCCAATCATATTATAACAAACCCTGTGACTCAATACTGGCTACTCTACTATACAAAATTTAGATTATGCATACGATTTGCCACATTTGTTGGGAATTATCTGCATTGCTGGTTTAGGAATTGATTTTACATCCAATTTAGTAGAAGAAAAAATATCACAGTATTCGCCAAGGCATTTGGAAAGACCTGACATACCTAATGTAAGATACTACCTGTAGGGGGTTGTTTTAAGATTTTTACTCCAGAAGTGTAAACATATTTTCTTGGTAAATTGTTTTATAGAAGGCTCCTGCAGAAGAAACCCATGTAACTGTTAATTCTATCATACCCTTTGAAATAATCTTGGCTATACCGATGATTCAAAATATTAATAGAACAAACAACTTATCCGTGATTTGAAGTATGTACTTTTTAAAGGATTGAAGGTGTTACACCATCTCTGTTACCTTATAGTAATAGGCCACCAAAAATACCACAAGGAAGGGAGGAGTAAGCTAACGTACAAAATAATAGAAAGCAGTAATAGCAAAGTTTAAAAGTGAAAATAATAGTTTATTGAAAAATATGACAACAATGATTCAAGTGGCCTTAAGGGTCATCATAGCTGTAGTTGGAAAACATTGTAAATAGGTAGTTTCAACGAGAAACAATAGTATAACAGGCCGAGTCGAATAGATCATGTTTACTTTAAATAGTTATGGAAAACAAATAATCATAATTACACATAATTATGAACAACGGTTAGCTTAATAAGCTCCTATCATTAAGAAAGTGTTTGTGCTTCAAAAGACAAAAATAGACACATAATAATTGAAACGGTTATGTAACAACAAACATTACATTTCAAACAAACGCGAGAGTTCGGCTTCAGACCGTAAGTCGAATCTCTCACGGGACTACTAGAAACAACAACATAAAAGTATTTTAGAAAGTCGCGGCATAAATGACAAACAACAATGGTTACAAAATTAATCTTCATAATAAAAGACTTTGCAAAATTTAAGGTTAAATTTAAGGCAAATAGCAAAATTTACGTTACATAAATTTTAGAAACAAAAGAATTAATTCAAATGATTTTAAATTAAATTTAAATTCACCTCAACAAAACTTAGTTGTGCACGAACAGCAATTATTAAATATTTACAAATGAATTAATGAGCAAGCGCCTGACGGGTGACATCAAAATAATAGATTATGAAAGAAAAAGATCTCTGTAGTAATATTCATATTTCAACCAAAAATTACAAGTTTATCTCTTACGTAAAAAATTTAGAGTCCTAATTTAAATGACCTAAGTTTCAATTACTTAAATAACAATAACGAAGATTTACATAGTTCTACAACTTTCCTGGCAGTGTCCATTTTCAGGAAAGATCGTCTCCTGACGATATCTAAATATTAACAGTCCATACCTGTATTAAAAGTCCATCCTCGGTGGTGCCGAAACAAATAGTTGTTCATCCTCGATGGTGTTGAATCGAATAGTAGTTGTCCATCCTGGGTGGTGCCGAAGCTAATAGTTGTTCATCCTCGATGGTGTTGAATCGAATAGTCAACGTTCTCTTGTGAACCGCCATTTAGCATCTTGTTGCCAAGGGAATCAATAGTGGGAGGAGTAGAAACTAGCCGGTGAAGTCACGTTGGTGTACCGTTGCACTCACTAGGTAACGTAGGCCGTTTCTATTCCCGCTCTCTGATTGGTCATCGCGTCTCTAACAAGATCACCCCAGGTTTGTTGTTTAGTGATCTTTTTAACTGGAGGCGCTGATGATGCAGGTGGTCAGGCGATGATTTGGTGGTTGGTTCCACTCTCCACCAGAGGGCAGGTAAGTTCGCGCCCACGTCTTGAATGCTGTCTCGGTAGTCATCCATTAGATACTCGTGGTCAGGCCGACCGGAACATCAGCTGTTGAGATACCATGGCAGATTTGCCCCACTCATCGATTTAGGACGTTTTGAAGTTAGGCCAAGCTTGAATACTGTGCTACACCTAATTTCATTGCTGAGGTAACTGCATGCTTACTATTGAGCAACAGCGTTGTCATTCTTTTGTTTTCCGTGATCAGTCTTCCTTCGAATGTATATCAAATTTGGCAATGCTGGGCTGTCGTTGTTGTCAGTACTTGGTGCTTCTTCCTCCAACACAGTCGTAAAGTTACAGTAGTCTGAGTCTCGTGTTCCTAATAGCTAGCTCAAAAACATTAACTAAATAAACACTCATATTTTATAAGTACTCTGTGTAGAATAATATGTGTTATTGATCACGTTAAGATTTGGTGTGTATCTGTATGTGTTGGTTGCGTGTTTTGTATTTTTACCGTAAGGTTGTGGAACTATAGTTGTATGTGCATATTAATATATTTATTTTAATAATAGTGTATTGTTAACAATTAAGATATAACAAACATTATGGAATCTCCGGCTTGTTACAAACAATTACATTCCAAGAGGAAAATATTAAGTAGTAAAGAAAGGGCAATGGTGTTAAGAGTCTACACCTATTTTCGTAAAGATGGAACTTGTTCAGTAACTCAAGCGGCAATGGCAACTGCAGAAGCTACAGGTGTGTCTTATAAGTTAGTAATCTCTATTAAACAAGAATTCAAAACTAAGGGAATGTTATTGACACCAATCAAAAGAAATAACTCTACTCAAATGAAGCGTTTGGATAAATATGATAGTTTTACTCAAGTAGCAATTCGCAGAAAGGTACATTCACTTTACCGTATCAATGAATTACCTACCCTAAAGAAAATTAAAGCTTTAATTGATACTGATAGCGACCTTCCTAATTTTTCATTGACGACACTTCAGAGGTTTCTTATAGATATTGGCTTTAAATTCATTCGACGGAAGCGTAACTCTTTGCTTCTATACAGAGATGATATTATTGCGTGGCGACATCGCTACTTAAGAGCTATTAAGAAGCACAGAGAGAGCAACAGGAATATTGTTTTCACAGACGAAACCTGGTGCAATTCCGGACACACAACTTCAAAATCGTGGATGGACACAACAATTGCATCATCCTCACAAGCAAGGCGAGAAGGCCTAACTACAGGAAATAAGCTTCCCTCTGGAAAGGGCGGGCGTGTCATTCTCGTCCACGCAGGTAATGGAAATGCTTTTATACCAGGTGCAGAGCTTATTTTTCATGGGAAAAAAGATGATGACTATTACGATGAAATGGATGGAAAAATGTATGAAA
This sequence comes from Timema cristinae, assembly GCA_039000515.1. Classification (NCBI taxonomy): domain Eukaryota; kingdom Metazoa; phylum Arthropoda; class Insecta; order Phasmatodea; family Timematidae; genus Timema; species Timema cristinae. The sequence continues at coordinate 41,968,855 of JBCFYV010009882.1, forward strand.
AATATTTCAGAGAGAAGCTGCTTCCAAATATACCATCAAACAGTGTCATAGTTCTAGATAATGCATCCATTCATTCTACGATCAAAGAGAGCATTCCAACTAAGAGTAGTACCAAGATTATTATTCAATCCTGGCTCACCAGTAAAGGTATTTCTTGGGAAGAAACCATGAATAAGATGGAGCTTGTAGAGATTTTGGACAAAGTACGAGGCAATTATGAGCGTAAATATATTATTGACGAGATCGCTATAAAAGTGCTGGACATGAAGTTCTACGACTGCCACCTTATCACTGTGAGCTTAATCCCATCGAAGGAATTTGGAGTCAAATTAAAATATTTGTTGCTCAAGAAAACAATACATTTAAACTTAATGATGTTCATCGCCTACTAGAAGAAGGAGTGAGAAATATCACAAAAGAACACTGGCGAAATCATGTTCATCATGTTGTAACGGGCTAAACTGCTTAAACCCCGTTCAAAAGTAGCGAATGAAAAAGAACGTATATTCTGTTAGTGCCTGCATATTATCAAAAGTAACAATAACAAACTAATGTTAAATGCCTCGCCCATAATATATGTCTCTGTTTACATACCTATTGCGCCGAGTAAACCTTAGAGTTCGGTGCCCCAGCTATTAACACAACACAGAAAGTAAGCGAGGAGAGCTCCGCTTTCGACCACGATTACAAACCGACTGACTGCTTCATGGCGGACTACGACCAGCGTGCCTCGACCGTCTAGAAGCTTCGGGAAGATCCCCCTTAGCCTCCTAGAAGCTCCGGGAAGATCCCCCTTCCCTTCCTACGCACCAATTCACCACGTGGGCTCTGCCAACTATATATTCGCCTGCTTTCTTGAAGAATGGCAGAACACGTCAGGAGACGATTGGGAAACCTCCACCACGCTAACAGGCCACGCGTTTACATCTGGTCTACGTAATCTACATAATCTACATCGGACCTGCGGTCAAGGGAAATGGGTCCCTTGGACAGAAGGAAGTCGCAGGGCCAACCTAATTCAAGGGCTTGATCTCTCGAGTAAACTCCAAGTTTAAAACTCAACTGTTAGGTTTAGTTTATGTCCTCGCAGGATAGTTAGTATAATTAATCATTAGTGATAGAGATGAGGAATATTACGTGTCTATTCTGAGACGCGGTTATGATATCATTGTTATATAGGATAGGCTGAGAGTAGACTCTCCCTTATTAGGAAAGCAAGGTACTTATACACTTGTGGTGTAGCGCGCCTCTCGCGCCCTAGAGACTGGTCCTTAATGGCCAGGCTCACGTTGGGATGTTAATCCCACGGCACGTACTATGTGACCATAGGTGCCTTATTGTGGTAGCTTGCCAGGGCAGGCGATAGTTCTTGTTATATGGAGGCCGCAGATTCAGGCCTAATTGGGTTTACAAGTCATGGCCTATATTTGAGTTGGGTAGTTAACCAATGGGTCTCATGTTCTATCCATGATTGGCCCGTGGTTGATTCTTAGATTTAATTTTGTAACTCTCTTTAAGAGTACACTGGACGTGAGCTGCCTTTGCCCCTCGGGCGCGGTTGCGGCAGTCATTAGTTTCTTATTTAAGTAAGGTTGTACTGGTCACCCTTCAGGTGCTCAACCAGTGGGACGCGTCCCTTCCAGGACTATCCCGTATGTGTTGTATATTCAAGTACGTTGTTTTTACCCTGTGTAAAGGTTGTAGCTGTTGTGCAGGGCTCTCTATTATAACAGAACTAGGACTTGCCTGATGTACGAGCTAATCTTGCCTACGCGGCCAACTTACCTAGTTTATAGTATTGTTTATTACGTAGCTTTGAAGTCTGCGTTGTTATTTGGGCGTTTCTCGCCCCCAGTTGGCCTAGACTTAGGCAATGCTGCCACTTATCATAGTAAGTTATATATGACAAAGTACTTGCTGAGATTAAGTGCTATATGTTTATATGTCCTTTGGTCTTGTATATTATATCATTAAATTGCATTATCTCCAACCTTCTCTTGTTTTCATCATTTGTATTTGCTAAACTGTTTGTGCACCCCCCCCCCCTTCCCCCCCTCGGTGCAATGTAATGGAAGTTGAAGCAACAATGCGGGACGTAGACGGGCTTATAGAAAAACTGCATGACAGTGTCGTGATAAATTTGAAGGACAGCTCCTCTAGCTCTGAAGATGATGATAGTGATGCTGATCTAGGAGTGGTACCGTTACCTGATTAAGAACAAGTAAGAATGTAATTTATAGCATTTATTATAAAATGCATGTTGTAATATATTTGTTTGTATATTAATTATGAGGAAAAAAGCTTTATACATAAAATATTTTAAGCATAATTACGGAGGGAATAGAGAAACGTTAATAAACTTCAATCTTGAAAATTTTTTTTAAAAAAATACGATTGTGGAAAGAGTTAATGTTTCTAGAAAAGGCTGTACACCGATAAGAAATGCTTTTGCCTGTCAATTGAACCCCCCAACCACCCCATGCCGCATTGTTTACAATGAGGGATTTCCAAGTAAACCCTCCCCCCTCACATTCCAACAACCGAAAGCTAGAAAATTTGGCAACCGGTAACAGAGAGAGAGCGAAGATAAATCTTTTCTCCATAAGACATGCAGTTCCCTCAGCTATGAAATTAGGTGTAGTCAGAAGATTCAGAAGTTAAGTACATGAACAGTTTATATAGAAGAGAGTTGATTGTGTATTTAATGTTTGTGTATAGCTTGGAACTACATGGAACTAGAATAGAAAAGAGTTATATTCTAGGATATATAAGTTAATGTTGACGTTCTTCGGAGTGGGTAGTATGAATCTAAAGAGAATTTATGCTTGTAGGGTAAGATGAGGTGGGGCGGGGTTGCTTTATTGTAACGTACTAAACTAGTACCGTTACAAAGGTGGAATCATACATATAATGCTGCACCGGACAAAATATAACATTAGTATTCTACAAGAAGTGGTCCCGACACACCTCAGGTAATAAACTAAGAGATCTATAAATCATTATAGTATATATTTTTTTTGCTTCAAAAATGTTGCTCATTTTAAAATCAATACTATGCTTTTCACTTTTTGCTTGCATTCGTGCGGCTGGTTTTAATTCTTCCATTTATCATCCATACTTACTGTAAATAAATTAGTTTTAAAGGTCATAACTCTTTATTGTTTGTTAACATGTTTATGATCGTGACGAGGACCCAAATTGGTGGCCACCACAAGAAAAGGAAAACCATCTTTCAAGTGACTCTGACTTTTATCATGAATCCCACACTGACAATATAAATTCAAGAATAAATCGTGATAATTATAACACAATAGAAAATGAACCCATCTTGCAAACACCGGAATACCAGAAACTTTATGATGTCACATTATCAGAAACTCCTAGCATACGATCTTCCAGAGAGAACTAAAAATACAGAAAACTGGAAGAAAGAAGTTAAGAAAGGAAGCGAAATTGAGGTGAAGAGTATGAAACATTAAATTGGAAGAATATACCTCCAAGACAATTAAGAACACCATGGGGGGAGAAGTATATGCTAAAGTGTACAAGCAAAATAAATCAGGACCAACGGTAAAATATTTGTTATTCTTATTGGAAGTTAGATATAATATAGACAGGGTGAGAGATTTAATTAATAAACACATAGAAAAACTTCAACCAACGCATCGATATCCAAAGTAAGGCTCAAAATGAATCTTTAACTATGCATTTTTCTTAACAGAAGAAAAGGATTTCCCAAAAATAAGATAATATAAAACGATTTTAAAGATTACCATGGCATTAATGACAGGCTAATAGACCCTTAGCAGATAAAAAGCTGTCAAATGTAGGTAGAACAAAACATAATGAAAGAGATCATCACACTAATCGTAATGTTATTAATGATGTGGGGAAGGACATCATAAGACGCCATGTTCAATATTTTCAAAGTATAGAATCGCACTACTTGCGAAATAAAACTAACCATTGCGAGTATGTATGGGATGTGTGCTGAGCAGTGCAAGGAAAATGATATCTAACCTCTGAAGTGACACATTTATGAACACATTTATAGTTACTAATTTAACTTTGGATTTCTTATTCTAAAGACAAAACTGAGGAAAAAAACCATAATCACAACCACAACTTCAATCTGCTTACTCAGAACCACCAGCATTTTTTTTCTGCTAAAAATATGACCTATTATCACTGCGCAGAATTAACTTAATACCAAAAATTTATCATAACTTTTATCAGAGAATCAGATCTGAACAAGATGATTTTTCAAGCAGGTACAAATTTGTGGTTAAATTTTGCTCAAAATGCCAATAGTTTCCCCTAAAATGTATTTTTTTACTTTTACTATCCTTGTAGCAATATTAAAACATGTTTATTGAATCAAAATGATGTTTTATTCACCAATCAACTATTATTAGGTAGGACTTTAGTAAAATCAACACAAACTTAGCATTATATAAAAAACATTAAAAAAGCCACTACATTATTATAGTAGCTTAAAAAAACACTAAATTGTTTAGTATAAAGTAACAATAAAATTGCCAATGTAGACACCTAAAATCATCGGTATTTCTTGGTAACATATTATTTTATAGCACTAAACAAAAATAAACTTCACAGTGAAACGTTACTTGTGAGAACTGGTGCAGGTGAACATTCAACTTGGTGCACAGACTTTGGTGAATGGTAGGTTAAAAATAATTGAGAACTTCCCAGAGTGCGTTCATAACAGTAAAGTAAAATCATTAGGGAAAAAATATAGTTACGGGATTAAGGAACCTAGCTAAATAATAAAAAAATATATTAATAAGGAAATTTATTTGACACTTAAATCATAATAAAGGCGGCAAATATAAAGATTATATATATGAGCAGATCGAAGGGATGTCCTTCCTTAAATATTCAAGGTCAATAGACAAAGAGTTGGTAACATTTATAGAATAAGTCTTAAATAATTGAACAATTACTCCAGTTATCTGGTGTGATGCCCACAACCAGGACGGAAGCGTGTGTAAAGAACAACCATGGGATCACAAGAGAAAACATAGTTTTATTTAAATTTGGTTAATTACAAAGGTAGTGTAGATACATAGTATAGTCGCAACGGGGTGGCCAACTCAGACCAGGAGAAGGCCGATGCTCTCGCCGAGCACTTAGAGGCGTAATTTGTACCGACTGACAACCCATCAGACCCGGTGCACGTTGCGCACGTGGCTCAGGCTACAGGTGTGGCATCGTACAGACCCTTGGATGAACCTGAACCCACGGAGGTGACAGAAATGTCGCGGGCGATAGCCGCTCTAAGACTAAACAAGGCCCCCGGACCTGACGGTATCAGTAAAGCGGTCCTCAGAAAGCTTCCTTGCAGGCGATTAACTTCTTTGTGGAGTTATTCAACACCGTCCTGTTCCTGAGTCACTTCCCCGAGCTCTGGAAGCACACCAACGTCCTCTGCTTTCATAAACCGGGTAAGGACCCGGCCCTAGCTTCGTCCTACCGACCAATCAGCTTGCTTGACTGTCTGGGCAAGTTGTTCGAGAGACTACTACTGACGAGACTGGCCTGACATGTTTGCGAGGCGGGCATCTTGGTGGACGAGCAGTTCGGCTTTCGGGCGGGACACGCTACGTCTCACCATCTCGTCCGGCAGGTCACGAGGAACTTAAACATCAACAGACTGACTGGTGCTGTCTTCTCGACGTGGCAAAGGCCTTCGACCGTGTTTGGCACGAAGGTTTCCTTTTCAAACTCCTTTCCATGAACCTGCCCTTCTACCTAGTTAAGGTTGTTCAATCTTATCCATCCCATCGCACCTTCTCCACTACCTTTGGGAACGCCACCTCCCAAGTAAGAAGCATCCGGGCTGGAATGCCACAGGGTTCCATGGTGGGCCCGGTGCTCTTCAATCTGTATGTGAACGACATTCAAAAATCCCCAGAGATCAATTTGGCACTGTATGCGGACTACGCGGCTCTAGTAGTGGAGTCGTGGCGAGGGCAGCTGGTGGAGAGGCGACTCCAGACGCACCTGACGCAGTTGGAAGGGTGGATGACCACCTGGAGAACAACTGTTAACGTGGAGAAGAGCGCATCAGTGCTTTTCTCATGGAAAAAATAGTTCTACAGGCCAGCCCCACTTCGGCTGTTCGGAGAACAGATCAAATGGGCGTACAGTATTAAGTACCCGGGATTTACGCTGGACACCAAACTGACCTGGAGACGATACTGTAGCGAGAGACTCAACAAGGCGAGGCAAAGGCAGGAAATCCTAGGCCCATTGCTTAACAGGCGTAGCGCCCTGTCAACAAGGAACGGTCTGACGCTCTACAAGCAGTTGCTCAGACCGATCCTCGACTATGCGTGTTCTGCTTGGGGCCACATGGCGGACACGTATATGAGGAGGATGCAGGCGTTCCAGAGTGTGTGCCTGAGGATCATTGTGTCCGGAATGAGACTCTGCATCGTGACCTGGATATGCCTACCATCAAGGACCACTTCCGGGGACTGGTGCAGTCCTTCTACGCCAGACTTCCCAGTGCCACCAATCCTCTTATCCAAGGGCTTGGGAACTACGTCATCGACCCTGGTGGGTGCCATCGACGTCCCAAAGCCCTGCTCGGATAAGCGAGATGTGACAACAGTGGTTTGGGAGGCTCTCACCCAGCCCCCCATAGAGTAGTGTCTCCGCACGTAACTCTAAAAACCCTTATTAGGTATCCCAAAAACTCTTTACCCCCCACTATTACTAATAATATGTTTTCTCTGTTTCTTTATTCCAGAACTTCACGAAACGCGACAACCCGACTTTTACTTGCGAACCACACGGTGTGACCAATTGGTCGGTACATGTTAGAACTTGCTCTCGTGACTCCCTTCAGAGAGCATTAGAGCATGTCATTCGACTGTGACTGTGTCACATTTTGTATTCAATTGTGACGATTTGTCGGAGGAACAGCCTGGACGTGAAGCAAGGATCAGCGAACTAAGCAACTGGGAATAACGATGTGGGGGGCGTCGGGCTCTCCTCCTCGCCGCAGATGTAGCTCCGTCTGTCAATATGAGTATTTTAATTAGTAATCTTTGATAGAGTTTTTACTCTTTGTTTCTATGTCCATATGACATAGTTTTGTATGTCAGGGTTTCTGACTTGTTTTTATATCCCTATAAGACATAGTTTTGATTTTTAGAGTTGTTACACTTTGTTTCTATGTCCATATGACATAGTTTTGTATATCAGAGTTTCTTACTTGTTTTTCTATGCCCATAAGATATAGTTTTGAACAATAAAGTTTTTACTCTTTGTTTCTATGTCCATATGACATAGTTTAGTATGTCAGAGTTTCTGACTTATTTTTCTATGCTCATAAGGCATTGTTTAGAATGTTAGATATCTTGCTCTATTTTTCTATGTTCATAAGACATAGACGTAAATACCTGGGCAATAGTCAAACGCTCTATAATGTATAACCATGCTTCAGCTAACCTAGTGCTTAGGATCATATTATGGTGGAAATCAGGTTATCTATCGCTTTGTTCCATGACCTAGTTGGGTCTTTGACTGATACCAGTCTCTAAAATTTCTTATGGTGTACCTTTCTACGGTATCAACCTGTGAGTGTGCTACTAGTCCTGAGTAGTGGCCCGCGGGGTATAGTTTATTTTGTCCGGCCCCTTTTAGGCGCTATTTGTATTAGTTAATGTTTAAATGTTTGCACTAGATATAGTGTGGCCAGACATGGGTAGAATGTTAAATATACTATTGAATGACCAGGAAGTACTAACGAGGAATATACCAGCCATAGTATCTTGGTAGCCTTATTTCCTGGTAGCTCGCCATTAACTATTTGTAAACTTATAGTACCTCTTCTAGGCGCGTATTCTTTGAATCTCGTAACTCACTATGGGGTTAACTCATGCTAGCTAGCTCATTTATCTACCAACATTTTAACTCTTTAAACTAGGACTTTCTAGAATTTGGTATCGTTAACTATTATTCATGTGGATGTCTTTCAGATATGAATCTCTTAGCCGCTAGGCTGCCTAGTTGTTATGTATTGTTGCTTACCCTTAAGTGATTAATTGCTTCCTATTTAAATTGCCGTTGTTTTGAAGCAGACGCACCTTCGTAGCGGAATGTGTATTAGTTCTACTTTAACGAGTTACTCCCATTCGTAATATAGACTACCATACTTGTGTTGATTGCAGGTATAACCTAGGTATTTTTCTTCATAGATTCCCTATTGGGATAACTATGTTTAGAGCAACTGATTTAATTACCTTTAATACACAAGCACTGTCTTATATATGTTCTCGTCAAGCCATTTGTAATTCTTTCGACGTGTTTAAATTTAAATAAACTAATGATTAAACTTGTATATCTCTCTTATGTTTGAACCTTCTCAAACCTTCATTTAATATATTTGTAAATGTATTCGTCACTTCTTCTATTAGATAGGAGAAGCGACGCTACACTATTTAATAAGGTAATTTTATTTGTAAAATAATTGAAATTTCAAGAATAAAAAAAACTATTCAAATAAATCATTAAATACTCCATTGAAATGAAGGGTAATTTCCCTTAAATACTGGTGGGGACGTGTTCCCCCCGTCCCTTCTACAAGGCATGTCTATGATTATTGCAGGCCTCAGTTTAGGAATCACAGGCACAAAGTTAATCCATTCAGGTCATTAGACAAGACTCATAAGGTTTTCCTGCCCTTGAGTGTATTACTTTAATTACCACACAATTGAAATACCTATTCTTATTTATACTAATTTATACTTACCTAACCCCCACTTCAGTGGTTAAACTGTCTGAGTCACTCTCGGGTTAGACTTGCCTTGCCTGATGACGGGTATATTGAGGTTTGAATCCAGATCAAGTTTACTGAGAGGGTGTTTTTTTCCTAAATGGCTTCCTACTCTCTTTCCACGAAAATTTAAGTAGATTACCTCTAAATTGATTCCGTCTCCATATCTACCCCATTAGATTAATTATAATATATGCGTATAGCCTAGACAGGTAGTAAGACGTGGTGATAAAAATATATGTATCTAGATAAACTTGCAAGATGCCATTATTATGTAACCTATGACTTTGTGATCGTCTCTTTAGGAGTTTGTTGTCTATTGTTTGGATCGCAATTTAACTCTACTATTTTTATTCATATAGTTTAATAATACTGTCGACTACAGATATTTATAAAATAATATTTAGTAGTGGTGGTGTTAATCAACTTTTTAGAAATAAAGTTTTTTTTATAAATAATTTTAAATAGGTAATGTTACTATAGTTTTTGCACTTATTGAGTTGTTGGCTTATATTATATTTTCAAAATGATTTTTCCTGTCCGTAATTATATACACGTATACACACATTTAGATTTAAAGGCCCAAAATATTAATTTAATTAATTTTTGTAACTTATGGTTTGTACTAAAACATATTTAAATATTTTTTTCCACAACTTCATACGCATACATATTAATTACTTCAATTTCTGTAGTGATGAGTAAAATATAATTAAGGCTAAATGTATCCTCGATTTTGTGTAAATAAAGTGGGAAAATATTTAGTATTTAAATCTGTTCACCCGGCCGTAATTTAAACTTTGGCCTCCTCTTTACAGGCAAACAAGAATAAATGAGGTTGATATTTAGACCGCAGGCCCACCGGTGCTAGTAAAATTACTTCAAAGTATCACATTTATTGTATTTTCACAACTTGTCAGTCTCTATTTAGAGAAAATATCTACATTTTCTTAGTCTAGGAAAAGTACAACACATGCACGTAGGCTTGTATTGCGAATAGTGTGGCACACTTCAGTTTTGAAAAAGGCCAATGCCACCTACATGATTTGACTGGCTTAAAGCGTTTCGATATAGCTTAAACTAATAATATTTAAAAACAAAATGTTTATTCATCAAATCTGCCAGTCAGCTTACGCTTGTTTGTCATATCCGGGAAGACCCTTTATTCTTCGCAACGGAAATTTGTTCAGCCAGACTTGACGCCTGAGGAACTTAATTACATAATGACACATGCCAGTTATTCGTATTACAACACAACCCAATAAAACAGACATACACGAAATGAGGAATCGTCATAGCTGAGAGCTCCGTTGTTTGTGGAAGTGTTAATAACTAAACACTCGATGTATATACAAATAAACTTAATTTATCAAATCATAATAAAATGTACGCGAAATTATTCTGAGTGCAAAAAATTACTAGACATAACATTATAGAAATACTCTTGCTGAGTGTTGATTGTTTTTAAATCTAATATTTTTTTTTAATAAGCGTGTTTTTGGGTATTTACTAAAACTAAAATCCCACGAAGAAAATCAACGCACGTTCTATACCATTACATTAGTAGAAGACATATGTAATCAAAAACTTGTTTTCTCACTGGGAGCTGCGAGTTTTAGGAACGTCTTGCGACAAAACACGTGTTTGGAATACGTCATTTGAACTTTCGGCAGGCCGCACACTAGAAGAGACCGAGTAAGCCATGCTAAGGACAATCTTACTCTTATCAACACTTGGTTCAATAAGTGTCTTGGGTGAGTTAAAAAAACAAGTGGTTTGAACACTACAGTGGTAATGTGCTGGATATTGGGGTCTTATGATCAATGTTAGGACAACCAGAACTCAGCTCGTTAATGTATTGAAACAGAATGAATCAAAGTTTAAATGGTAGATTTTAGGTTCCGCTGAGACTTAAACACAAAGCCCTTAGATCTGTTGGGGGATAATACTTATAAACGGGGTTAAATGGTTGAGGACAATAAGTTTATTAAACAAGTGTGTTTTTTCACTCTTTAAGGTGAAAATACTTTTTACTCGATAAAAACAATTATATCAACAACCTTTTGAGGAGTCAAACAAAAACTCCAATAGCGGATTTATTTTGGAGGGCAAGTGTAAAACTAAGCATAGATCTTTTAGTTATAATATTTCCTAGATATTTATTATATTTAAATAACAATACTCTCCATCCACGTAATATATCTACCAACACTATATTTATTATAAATTCCCCACCAATTAAAATTCAACATGTCTTAGATAGATATTATTTACAGTAAACATTTTATATTGACCGAATAATTAAATTTAGTGCATATATCTTGAATAGTAATTAAAATATGTAAAACTTTAATGTGGGGAAAGGTTTTTGAAAAACATTTTATAATTCTAGTGCGGGACTATTTTATAAGAATTGTATAATTGTAAGCACCACATATTAATACCAGGTTGGTTTATATGCCTATGTACTAGTTACACTAATGTGTTAGGGATTATTAAGGCTATATTTATATAAAGTGTACCCGCATTGGCATGGAAGGAGAGTGGAAAATCATTTAGGATAACCCCCCTCAATACACCCGACTGGGTTCGAATCCCGATTTTCCTGTCTTTGGCAGTCTAGTCTATTGCGAGAGTAGCACTTTAGACCACGCAACCACATAAGCGGGTATATAGAAATCAATTATACAGGTTAAGAGGTTATTCGTGGATACAGACAATACCCACGACTAGGTGGGTAAATCTAAGTCAAAAACACTCTTTTAAAAAAATCTGTTGTTCGCATATATTTTGAGTAAAAATGACATTTTAGTTTTAGAGGGGTGATGTGGCAATTCTAGGCCTGAAATATTATACAGTGGCAGGCATTTAGACATAGACACAACTACCACATACCACAATTTCTGTCGCAACAGCAATGGGACTTCCTCCAGCAGCCCAGTTAAAATCTTGTCACGGTACAAACGGTATCTGTGGGGATCTAAAAGAGCTGGTAGCAAATAGGGGCCCACAATCGCATCTCCAACAATGCCGGGGCATATATTAACGCTGAATCAATGCTGATACGCCCGAACGCGAGTGTCGTGTCAGTTAGTACTGGCCCACAAGTGATTGTTATGGGTGTTCTTCATCCCTCTTTGTGTGAAACAAGATTCAACAATATTAACAGAATGTGCCCACTGAAGTCCGGATCAGCAGCATGCTGCTATTGAAGCAACTGGCAAGACTGTAATATGCGAGGTAGATCAGTCGGGGAAGATTCTATGTTGCTGAATAATGATATGGGTTGTAGCCCTCATCACGCAACACTTTCAGAACTGACCATTGTGACACGTGCATAGTTTGTGCTGCGCCTCGGGAGCTGCACGCTGACTGCTGTTGGAAGACAACTATTAGGCCTACACCATCTTCAACACCTGCTGTATGTTACATGACCATCCTGCATCCACTTGTGGCATTGGTCCCATTTGACCTGTCTCCCGACAACGCTGTCCCAAACAACAAAACACGTTTACGCTCAGCTGGGAAATGCTCCCATGGCTATTGTCATATCCCAGTATTATGCGTGTGTAGTTCCTTGATGTTTACACAATACTGACCTCTCATTTGTGAGGAGGTCTAATCACCGGAGATTGTATTAAATTTCAGGCACAGTGTTGCCAAACACCCCTCTCTAACTTATATGTCATTTTTCTCAAAAGGTATGAGAAGGATGGATTTTTTTTTTTTTGCAAAGAGTGCTTTCGAATTATATCCACCCACCTAGTCGTGGTATTGTCCGTAACCGCGAATTACCACTCACTCTGTATATATGAATATATGCAGTGAGGAAATAACACAAACATCAATATTTACTATTAGACCTGAGGATGACACTGCTGCTATACGTCGAAACTAGTGGTCACCAAATTTGCAGCTAACTCAGCCATTGGAATAAAGACACAAGGGATCACATATATCAAAATCATAAACAATTTTTTAATGCATTTCAGTCCAACTTCATTATAAATTAAACTATTTAGCATCAACTACAACAATTCACAGATAAGCTTAAATAATTTAAACTTAAATAAATATAAATTAAAATGTATTTTGGTACCTTCAACTTGTTTTTAACAACTATACAATAATATCCCTAATTTTAAGATGTTTCATTTCTTCAACGTGTATATGTATTATTTAAATATCTAATATTCATATATACATTTACTAAACTCTCTTTATCACAACAGTGTAAATACCTCAATCGACTATCATTTTTATTTTATATTTAATGACTGCTCGTTGGCCATAATGCCATCTTATAACAAGTTTTTCATTCTGTTTCACTCATATTTTCATGTATATAATTGATTTCTATAAAACCCAGGTTGTTAAGAAGAAGTACATTATCGTGTAGAGCGGATTGAAATGAACTAACCTTACCTCCCAGTCACCACCAATCCAGTCTATTGTGAACTTCTACTATATTGCTTAGAGTAGTTAGATACAAATAATACAACTTTATCTTGTACAATCCACTGATAAAAAATATAAACCTTTTGAGTAAACCTACAGTTTAACGTGGAATCCGAACCACGGTGGCGACCTGGCATTCCACACATTCACAAGATGTCTTGTCAGAGGTGTAGGAAGGGTTTGGAAATCAGATAAATCTGTGCCGGGACCGAGGATTGAACCCCGGCCGCCAGCACAGAAGTCTGACACCTTACCCCTAGACCACCAGGTCACTATAGTATCAAACAGCTAGGGTGGAGCGGGGTGGCGGGGGTACCGTGTCTGTCGAGACAGCGCATGCGTGGACGTTGCGGCCCCGCACCAGTCGAGTCAGTTACCGCGACAAGACTTCAAGTGTTTACGACGTAAACTTTACTTACGTATTTGGTGTAAAGAGAAGAGATTGCACTGATAGTTATTCCTATTGTTTTAATCTTGAATTTTCGATGTCCGCAGGTAGGTTTTTGATCATTCGTAGTAGAGCTGTAACGAACCGACCTCTTTACTTCTGTGAAATGAATAGTAGGTTTTAAAAACTATAGGCTGCTATAATAATGTTCCTTTTTTTAAAGTTTTACTTTTTGTTCTAAATAATTATTAATTTAATCAAAGCTATTCTTATTTCTACCTAAATATGTAAAATGCAATGATACTAATATTTTAACCCACTTGTGAGTATTTTTTCTATTTGTTATTTCAGTTTATGATAATAGACAATTGGCTCAAAACGGGGCGCCTCGTAAGTGGCAAAAGTGTTGTATCATGTTCACCATCAGAGTCTAATGAAAATATTTCAGAAGAAGCTGTTGCTGGTTTTTCTGTAAGAAAGTTATATTTATTATTATCAAAGTCAATCTGTTAATACAGTCTGGCCAATAACTGGTTGGCTTACTCACCTTACACGCATTAATTTCTTTAATTTTGTTTATTAATGTTTATTTTGTTTAATGTTTTAGCTGTTTATTATTAATGGGTATTATTATTGTTGTTGGTTATTATTAATATTTGTTAATTTATTCCAGGGTACGGTAAATACGGTAGACTCTTGTCCTGGGCAAGACCGACAAAGTACACCAACCAACAAAAGGGCTGAACCTCAGGAGAGAACTGCTTCAAAAAAAGAGGAAATATGACGAATCCTACTTGTCCTTCGGATTTATTCCTGTAGGAATTGCTGAAAATCCGGATGGACAATGCGTTATTTGCAACAAAATTCTGTTTAATAGCTTTTTGGCAACTGCAAAGCTTAAACTACACCTTGAAACCAACCACCCGCAACTGAAGGATAAACGCTTAAGTCTTTTTGAAAGACAGAAAGAAGTAAATAAAACTGGTGTGGCTGCTTTACACAGATATGTAAAAACAGATAATGAAAACGCAACAGAAGAATCATTCCTGCAAAGTTACAGAATTGCTCGTGCTGGTAAACCACACACGATTGCAGAAAATTTAATAAAATCATGTATGACAGAAATCGTCAGCTGCATACTTGGAGAAGACGCAGCGAAGAAAGTTGCAGCAGTCTAGTGTTCCAAAAACATCATATCTGATCTAGTCTATAAGATTTCAGACCATATTGAAGATGAATTAATTTGTAGATTGAAAGACAGTGAGATGTTTGCAATACAACTTGACGAAAGTACAGATGTCACCGGGTTATCAATACTGCTTGTTTTCGTGAGATACCCCTTCGGAGGATCTATTGAAGAAGATTTGTTATTCTGTGCACCTTTGGAAATGAACACAACTGGAGAAGAAATTTTTACAGTCATTTATAATTATATCAGTAAACACCAGCATATTGATTGGAAAAAATGTATTGACGTGTGCAGCGATAGAGCTGCAGCTATGACCGGCAAAATAAAAGGAACTGTAACAAGAATAAATAATATTGCACCTAAATGTAGTAGCAGTCACTGCGTTTAACATCACCATGCCCTTGTCGCGAAGAAAATGCCATCTGACTTAAAGAAAGTTCTCGATAAAGCCTTACAAATTGTCAATTACGTTGACTTCCAGGACTTTTTCTGAAATTATTTTCAGCATAACAATGGCATCTCTAGTTACCTTTTTTTCTAAATTCAAATTGGTCTTCTTCCATCACAGTTTCTATTTTCCGTTCCAGTCGCCTATTAAGTAATCTTGTCATGATCTTCTCCATATGAGAAATGAGACAAATGCTCTTGTGTTCACTGCATTTATTGGCTTATTTCTTCTTCTTTAGAGCCACCATGGTTACGTCTAAAATGTCCTTGGGCCATTCTCCTTGTTCATAGATCTTATTTTTAAGTTTTGCCAGAGCTATTAATCCTTTTTATCCCAGTTCCTTCAGAAGGTCAGCTGTTAAGTCATCATCTCCAGCAGCTTTCCTTCTTCGCTTGTACTTTATGTCTCTAGAACATTTGTGAAATGTTTCTGACCAGACACTTTTTTCAAAATATAATAAATATAGTTTGTTTTTACCAGGCTACGAGTGCCCAGAGGTGGTGAGTAGAGCAGATTGGGGAGCTCAAACTCCCCGGGCTATACTCCCTATGGATGTACCAGTTCCTTACATATTAATACATCACACATACATCCCTAAGTCATGCAACACGAGTAGCAGCTGTGTGGCGGCTATGAAAAGTATGCAAAACCACCACAAGGATGGTCTTGGTTGGAACGACATCGGTTACAAGTAAGGACAGCTTTTATTATACTTTAGTTTTTATCACAGTTTAATGGAAATATTGGAACATAGTTGACTTTTGCATATTTTATGAACATTTAAATTAAATAAAAGTTACTTTAGCAACGTAGCTGCCAGTTTAAAGAATAATATTATACCTAAATAAGAGTTTAAAATAATCACTTTACATATTGGAGTTTATTTGATTAATATTTAGAAATAATTCTAACCTTAAACTTCAATATTTTTATTCAACCTCTTGTAATCGTAGCATATAATTAGTAAAAGTAGCTAACAAATTGTAGCCCCGGCCAAGAAACGAAATATTTAGAACACAGACCTAATTAGAAAAATAAAAAACTATCTTTATAATAATTATATAATGACTCAAAGGTGAAAATATAGGGAACTGGTTTTATTTAATTAGGGAGGGAGAAGACTTGGTAATTTAGAAAATAACTTTACTTAAATTATTTTTTATAATCATTTGCATCAGTGATTGCATGAGCTAAGGTATGTAATATATATAGGATTGCCGATCAATGGAAGGTTGGGGTTTGAGTCCCTAACTGGTGTACTGAGGTTTTTATTTCTAAATAGTTTCACATCTTACAATTAGGAAAATTAGAGTGCATTTTTAATAAATTGTAACTTACTTAATCCTCACTCATTATTTGTAATATGCGAATAGCCCAGATGGGTGGTAAAATGAAGTGTACAAAATAACAATAATATTTTCAAATTTATTTTATATCGTAAAGTTATTTGGTTTGCGTCACCTCATTTTGATTGATATCTATGAGTCAAATATATTAAATAGCTTACTCCCGTCGGTAAAAAAATAAGTACCCGAACTTCCAAAATTGTACCTAGCTATATATTAATATCTTTTCAAATTAAATATTACTAATTAAACCAATTCATTTTTTTAAAAGCAGATGTTTTCTTTAATCTTTATAGGACAATTCTAGCTAATTTAATTAAATTTAACTTACTGTATTCTTTTATCATAAATTATATAAAAGTGATAGATGGCCCAAACGACACGATTAATGCTAAATAAATAATGATATGATTATGACAGAATTCGAAACCTCTTAGGGTTCCAAACTTTCTTTCCTCGTAGACTTTATTGTTATGCCCTTTTTGTTTTTAACATTTTCAATAGCAATATTTTTTGAAAATTTGCCTTTGATAATGTAGATGTTCACTGTTCATATCCCTTCTCGGGATTCTTGTAATCCAAAATTACTTTTTCTCAATAGCTCTTACAAGGTGAGCGCTTTAGGCCGTTGTATCCATAGTACCAATTCTAGATTTGTCGAATTCGACTCCTATAAAAAAGAAAAGCTAAGCTCAGAGAGTTATTTAAGGAAATCCCATATCAATAATTTATCCTGTAGAGGTTCTGCCTCTAATATTTAAAGTTAAAGTATATTCTGATTTATTTTTTATTTATTGTTACTGCTTTTTAAATATTTATGCTGTACTACTCTTTAGTTATTTTTCTATCACTGCTATTTTTTATTCTTATCACTATTATTTACTATTTTTTCGTAACTATTCATCAGTATATATAATTATCTAGCTATTATTGTTTATCTTATTTTCTCGTGTAAATTTATGTATTTTTATGGTACTTGTGTACTTTTCAATGCTGACCTGTTATAGGACTTACGACTGTTGGCCAGTACTATAATAAAGGATATTTAAGGATAATATTATCCTTGCACTACAAACCTGAAATATCACATTGCCGTTATTATTATATAGCTATCGTTCTCATATAGGGTTTGATGAGAACTTTCTAATCTAAAGTTGCGTCCAGACTAGTGAGCTGAGCCTTGTGCCAAACTTCAAGCCGAATCTCAACATTCCTGTGAGCCATATTTTGCTTCATAAAGTTATGCACTATGGTGGATGACACATGAAATGAACAGGGAAAAATTAAAATTAGCTGCTGCGGTATAGTTTGTTTACACCTTGCAACAATTAAATAAAAAGACAGGACAGACGATTGTGGCAAACTCAAATGTACTTAATGCGAGGGTGACCTGGTGGTCTAGGGGTAAGGTGTCGGACTTCTGTGCTGGGGTCCGGGGTTCAATCCTCGGTACTGGCACAAATTTATCTGATTGCCAAACCCTTCCTTCACCTCTGACAAGACGTGTATTAATCGCAACTTGTGATTTTGGGGAATGCCAGGCCTCCACCGTGGTTCGGATTCCACGCTAAACTGTAGGTCCTCCATTTCATCTCACAATAACCCTACATTACACATTAGTGTAAGTCCGTATAACCCGAACGGGTAGTAAGACGCGGTGCTAATAATAATGACAATGACGATGATAATGATAATGATAATAATACTTAAGGCGAGCGGTGTATTGTGGAAATAATTTGCTCCACTAAATTAAATTTCAAGAAATTAGTAGTCAATACAAAAACTTAGCTCGAATGTCACCAAATGTTTAAGCATGTAATTATTTTTATTGGGCCAAAAGTTAAAAAATAAGTTAACATTCAAGTGAATCCATAAGTGTGCAGGAAAGACTTGCAATAACATTACGTTTCTTAACAACCGGTGACCCTTACACCAGTCCGCAATATCTATTTAAGGTCCCTAAACAGAGTATATATAAATATATAATTAAATAGTATATGATAATTAATCTTCTCGGGTTGAAATGAGGAAGGAAGCATTTTAGAGGTATCTATCTGTTTTGCGTAAAAGGAGAGTGGGAAACCATATAGGAAAACCCACCCTTAATAGACCCGACCGGTCTTCGAACCCCAATCTCCCCGCCTTGAGCACGCAAGTCTAACACGAGATTGACGCGTTAGACCACTACGCCACTGAAGTGGGCTGGGACATACTACCCACAAAATCTACCTAGGGTGACAGTCTATTCTATTTTACCCCTCTCTCCACAGATGTGGTTTCAAACTTATTATAAATGTAATAAAAGCTTTCTGGGAAAAATTATTACCATCATTGTACAGTTTAAAACACGCGAGTAATCATGTAACTGTAAATATTGTTTTTAATATAATCTCTAGTTTCTAAAGATCAAATTAATTTTTATCTATTTCGCTCAGCCTATTAATAAACGAATTTTCAATTAATATTTAATATGTCAATTACAAAAAAAATATCAAGGTGTGGTAAAATTTACAACATGCAAATGCTCAACTAATATTTCAAGTACGTGTGACAGAAGGTTAATTATAAATTAACCACAATTTAAAGTTGCAAGTGGTTCATCTTGAGGCTCGGTTCGCAGCACCGTCCAGTGTGTTTTGAGCCAAGCCTCGTAATATCCTATGATGTTAGTCGAAATACCGACATTCACTGGGCTGCTGCGAGCATTCCAACGAACCCATTTATCCAATGTTAACGAGGCTCAGCTCTCTAGTCTGGACGCTGCATTAGGCTCTTCACCCTCATGTCTTATAGTCAATTACTAGTGCCAGGAACGTAAATAATGGGTAGTAGTCAGAGTCTATAAACGTATGAGGGAACGACTTTGCGTAACCTACACCCAGATTATATTTAATTAACTCATATTCATGTGCACCAATCTTGACGAGCATGGAGATTTATTCTTATGCACAAATAAAACAAATGTTTGTTTATTAAGACAAGGGTTGCTGAAAATATAACTATTGGTTGCTACCTTGGAGACAATGGAAGGTTGTGAAAATAAAACTACTGGTTGCCTGCTACCTTGGAGACAATGGAGATGCTTGTTTTCTTAGCTTAGGGCTGTTGAAAATGTACCTACTTTGTGTACCAGAAGGAGAGTCGCGCTGGGGGAGGAATGTCACCCTCCCAATGTTGGTTAAAAGCTTGAAAGTTGGGAATTTTGTGAGATTTGAAATCTGGAGTTGGGAAATTCTAGGCTTATTCTGTACTATATTATTTTCTATTATGAAAGTCCTTAACCACAGACTTGTACAGACAAATTTAAAATTCCCCAACTGTTGATCCCTACTATACAAAAAATTCTAACTTCAAAATTCATAAAACATTGAAAGGAGATTCCTTGTTTAGTAGATTGTAGAAATCTAAGTTAATCAAATAGTCTAGTAGCACCGTTGTCGGTAGACAGAGGCAAAGGCTGGTGAGTGTATGCCGAATGCGGCATGGAAAATAATCATAATGGAACATGAGCTGTCCAGTAGCAAAATTTCACTCAGCCAGCAATGCTTGAAGTGGCAGCATTGTCAGCCAATGTTTTGTTTATGGTTTAGTGTTTTTAGTTGTGACTTTCGTGGCTGCTAGACTGTCACAGTTTTATGATTCAAATTATCATATGTTGTACAGCCAATGCCTTAATTAGGGCTTTATGAAATTTTGAAGGCATAAATGCAGTGAATGTTACGCAACATTTTATTGTTTTCTTATTGAAAGCTCTGACTGATGAAATGAGGAAATAGAGATTAGTGATAGTGTTTTACTTCTGAAATACCCACTAATTTTTCTAGCATGTATCCTTACTAGTTTGAATTGAACTGATGTATCTTATTTAATTGTTTATTAAAATAGGATTTCATGAAAGCAGTTTAAATAGGCTCAAAGCAATAATTAAGGAATAGGAGTGGCCTAGGGTCGTGTTACATTGTTATAACTCTTATAATTTTTCATTTGATAAAGTAGAGTACATTAAACAAAAAATTAAGTTTTTTTTTCATTCTTTAACATTTTCAAATTTGGGATGCATTTATAAATTCCTTATTTAGTATTCGATTTGCATGACATTTCGTACACCCATGTTGTTTAGCGTGCTGATTGCTAATTTGCCATAAGTTATTTAATAAAATGTCAGGGGAAGCCCCTTCACCCTCACGCGCTAAATTACAAAATGTTTTGAATAGTTTATTGACGTACCAGTATTAACATTTTAGGGCAACTTCCATGAGCTTATGAAGCAGGACATTGGTAGACATATATCAAAATAATGTAGAAATATCGTTAAATTCAATTTTTTTATTGCTTTAGTTTACAGTTGAGAATGTTTTTAAATAAACATGACCAAATTGCTGGTTTTTTGATAAAGTGACGAGCAAGTTCTACATCCTTAGGAGCTTACTAGTTAAATATTGCTTACAAATGTGTTATAATAAGTAATAAATAAAGTTCTTTTAAGTTATCAAAGGGTCACGATGGCCGCGGATAGAAAAGTTGTGGTCATAAACTTCAAAATGTAGGAAACCACGGTAATTAAGTCAGTTAAATTTTTTAATCTAAAATAAACGATTTGAACAATATCTGCAAATTTAAATAATTATATTTAAACTCAATTGGATATTTAGCTCAGATGCAGGTAAACTGAAATAAATAATAGTTAAAGTTGCACTGAAAAATCCTCATAGCTTTAAAAATCCAGTATGATCAATTAAACAAGGCTGTCGCTAAGGGAGAGGGGTACGGGCTCAAACCACCCCCAGAATTTTATGAACAAAATGGCTTTATTTATGGTTTAAACAATATAAAACTTAAGATAAAAGTACAAATTAGGTGGCTGAAGTTGGGAAAAAACATTGGTTCACCCCCTCCCCCCCCAATATATTTTGTGCAACGCCCCTATGTACCAGTGATAGTAATCATTGTATTTATATTATTTATATGACCCATATTACGTGTTCACTTGTGTGTTGTGGTGTGCCAGTTTTGCTGTGGGCGGTGATGGCCACGTGTACGAAGGAAGAGGCTGGGACATTGTCGGCGCTCACTCCCCTTCGTTTAACAACATTAGTATCGGAATCTGCCTTATCGGAGATTACACAAGTGAGTATACTCAGCTACGACAAGAAATTCTCCTCTCTCCCTATCTCTCCCTTCCTCTCTCCAAGAGAGAGATATCAAACACATAGTCTAACGCGTTAGGCACTGTCCTAAGTAAGCGATTGAACGTGAGCGGTGCGGGCGGTGAGGAGCGGCCCATAGTGAGCCAATTCACGCTATCGTCCTGCGTAGGAGAATATAAGAAACGACAGGAAATCAAATCGTTAGCCACAATGTTTGTAGTAAAGAAAACATGTACTCTTATTTTCTGAAAGCCTACTTATAAAAACATTTAGAGGTTTATAAACTACATAAAGTTGAAGTACAATATTTCAAACAAAAGCTATCTACTTGAAAAGGGAAATCTTATCTGAGTTTCACAATTCATACGAAGAATTGAAAACCTATTCTAAGGACCCCCCAAATTAGTAATCCTAATACATTAAGAATAATTTAATAATTGTAAAACAATTAAATTTTATTTAGATTAATACAAATTCAATTAGTCTTAAACCAATCTACAAACTACGGGATGACAAACAAAACACCTTTGGTCTGTTTGTGTTAAAATTTAGTCTATATATTTGTCAAGAATATTTTTAAAAAAACACTAAATATTGAACATATAAAGGGGAATAATAAACCCCACTCTCCTATAAGCCTTCATTGTTTAGATTAATAAATCTGAATAGGTTTTTAATCCACAATATTTAAATGTGGAAATAATCTAGATATCATAATTTTGAAAATAAAAAATAAACACAGTTACTTTAACACTTTTAGAGATCTGGGACTACTCTATCCACAATCAATCGGTTATGGTAATTTTTATTTTTAATATCCCAAAGCACCCGTCTACCTATTACTTTGATGATTACTGATTCAGTGAATTATAACACTGTAAACACCATAATAATGTAATTTGACCCAACCCAAATAGCTCCGATAAACGCTGTGAATATTATGAACAGAAGTTTTGAAGATAAACAATCTCTGTGAATGCTTGGAGCAACAGCTGTGGGTCTCACTGTGTATGATTCGCGCCAAAATATTTGATCGCATCCACATAAAGCCAAAGTGAGGGGTGTGGTGGTGGGCAGGCGTTGATTCGTGGGGGGGGGGGGGGAGGATCAAAGGGTCGGTTGACCCCCCTGTGAAAGTTAGAAAACTAATAAAAAAAAATAATAATGTTCAAATATTAGAAAGAAAATACAACATAGATAAATTATACTATTTTTTTATCATTTTATGCGCAGACACCTCTTAATCCAGCTCCATACATTCGTTATTCGTCCACGTTTATTCAATTTTTGATATGACTCACGCAAGTTTGGAAAACATGTTCGTTTTCATAGCGAGTAACGAACATTGTTTCGCATAGAGATGGTAGACTACCACTCATCAAAGAAGACTAATGATCGCCTAAGAGCAATTCATCCCCAAATACCAAATATATATTATGTGTGGACAGTAGAGGGGTGTAACTGTGGGGGACTATGCCCCCCTGGAATAAATCCACCCTGATATATTTCAAATCCTACGATTTATTGAATATGAAGCTGAAAGAGGGCCTTAAATCAAATTCTAAATGACTTATATATGCATTCTATTGTAAAAAATTTGCCGGAAAAGACCCCATCAAATAACTAAGAGTTTAGAGGCATCTAACTGGCAGAAAAAGTCAGAGGAGAAAAGCTCTAAATAGGTTGCAAGGTCATCCAAATTTCAAAAATGTCTAGGGGAGGACAACTCCAAATAGCTTCTAGATGCATGTCATTTTGAAGAATTTTCAGGTGAGGACCACCCCAAATAG
Organism: Timema cristinae; assembly: GCA_039000515.1. NCBI lineage: Eukaryota > Metazoa > Arthropoda > Insecta > Phasmatodea > Timematidae > Timema > Timema cristinae. The sequence goes on from JBCFYV010009882.1 coordinate 41,992,427, forward strand.
CTTAGTTTCTGAAATATTTAAATTTTAAAAATGTTGTCGATGGAAGACCACTTCAAAGATTACCTTATAGAGGTATCTAACTCTGGTAAATATTAAGTTGAGGATCACTCTAAATAGCTTATAGGGGCATCCAAATCTCAAAAATGTCTAGGTGAGAAACACTTTAAATGGCTTATAAAAGAATCTAATAAAAAAAATTCAAGGCAAAGTATACTCATTGCTTCTAGAGTGAACCATTTTTCAAAAAATTGTTGAAGGAGGGTCACTCCAAATATTTTATAGAAACTATCTAATTTAAAAAAAATTAGAGAGGATACCATGGTTTAAAACATACATAAGATCAAATATGAATGAAAAACTATTAAATGGCTTTAAACCGAAATCGAACAGTGTAAGTAGCTATGTTATTTATAGCTATGACCCCATATAAAAATGATCTGGATCCACCCATGGTGGAGGGGGATGATGAAAGGGGAGGGGGCAAGGGGTGGTGAAAGTTTTGGGGGTTCAAACTCCTCCCAAAAGTTTCCTTAAAAATTAATATTGCCTATTAAGATCTAACAAACCAAGAAATGACAAGTTTTTTGCTTGTCGGCACCATTTTAATGTTAACTTTTTTTAGTTTGGAATTGTAATCATTAGTTAGGAAATAAAGCTGTACAACTAGTATTAAATATTTACAAAGGAAATAGGAATTATTAGTGAAACTTGGTAGAACTGTGACAGTGGGTAAGTCTTTGAGATTAGGAACTTTTGGCTTGGTTACGGCCTTGAGTCAACCGCTTTGAATTCGCTCGTGTCGTTTGCCGCACCACTTTGCCTTTACTTAAGACAGGTCCATTACAACAGAGAATTAAATATTTTCTCTTCTCTTCGCTTCACCTCGCCCACACCGTGTTAGACTGGATTACCGGTGACGAGGCCATTAGGGTTCATACCTGGTTGTGTGCTGAGTGTGTTTATTACTAAATGGTTTTCCACTCTGCCTTCAGGCAAATGTGGGTACCTTCTTTATTCTTACTCCATTATCGTAATTAATATATGCATATAACCCTAACGCATACGAATACACCGTAAATCAAATATGGTATGCATGTACAGTAAGGGGAGATGGAAGTAAAAGTTGATTAAAAGTCACCCGCCTCGGTGGCGTAGTTGGCTAACGCACAAGTCATGTTGAGCTCGACTGCTGAGGACGGGGAGATCGAGGTTCGAATCTAGGTCAGGTGAACTAGGAGTGGCTTTTCCTTAATGGTTTTACACTCTCCCTCCACGCAAATGCGGGTTCACTTCCTCTAATTCAACCCTCCCAATTCCTAAATCCATTAACGTAATTAGTACTTAAAGTGTATAACCCGAACTGTTAGTAAGACGCGGTGCTAAATAAATAAAATAAATTAAAATAAATTAAAAGTCATTTTTTTAATAGAAAACTATTTTATCTCAAATAAATAAAACCTTTATTTAGTTTTTAATATGTTCATTTATTTTAATTTTACACACATAATAATGGCAATATTTATTGAATATTTGTCAGGGGCACCGCAGAATTAGAACATGACTTTTGCCTTTCATTGAAAAAGTTTCTAGTCAAAAGCTTCATGTTTATAACTATTATCCAATACATTTTGAGATTATTATGTGAATAAAATTAAAATAAATATGTCTATTGAATCAATATATGACTTATTATGAACAAAATAATGTTTTGTGTCATACAACCCGTAAAAATACGAGCTAATCAACTCGTTATCCTTTCTATCTCAACTTAATGAATGTAAATGAGCTATTTATCCTAACATAACTTGAGTAAAAATACCTCAACAAGCTCTATACCATTAAATAACTAGCTACCCACATTGGTGGGTACACGAGTTGAGGCGTCATCCTTGATTTGAGTGGTTTCCCGGAAACGGTGAAGTCGAGACTAAAACCCAAGCTGAATCTCACAAAGGTGATTTTACCTAGATGGTTTCCCATTATAGCTCTATGAAAATTCAGACACATTTACTCTATATTCTTCTTTCCTCATCCCTTAGTGTAAGTAAGAGGACTACCCATACCATTCTACTTTAAATAAGTTTAATCAATTGGATTAAATTAACAAATATATTTTAAGAGTAAAGTGTAATCGCTCCCATACGGCATTGAATGCTGGACTCTTAAATCAGTTGTGTCAAACGGTTGGTCATAAGGTTCACATTGAAACAAAATACTGAAGGGACTGGATTTAAAATATATATATATATATATATATATATATATATATATATATATTTTAAATAAATTAATTAAAAATAATACTAGCGTAGTACCTTAATATTACAATGAGAAATTAACATATCCTTTTATAGAAGAATAAGACTTTCTCCATGTATCCTACCAAAATTTTGATAAATCTCATTTTCAGAAGACTAGTATAATCGTCGTGCAATATATCTTAATTGTTGACAAATGTGTGTCCGTTACCTAAGCCAAGATCTCTTGGGTGTTTGTTCCTTTTCATGTGGGAAAACAGCTGTTAAAACATTTGTATGCTATCAAAAATGGCACATATTGGATGCGTAAATTCAACAATTTTGGGAATTGATACGGGTCTAAAAAAAGTACAAATTTGATACACCAACCTCAGAAGCTCAGATTCCTTCAAATTATGACAGATTACAAGATATTACACTCTCAAAGGCTGTATTTATACGATGTTTATAAAAATAAGAGTATGGTTTTATTGTTTAATGGTTCATCAAAAGGTCCACGGTTTACACAAAATCATAATATGTTTGCCTTATATTAATAGTAAGAGACTGAACCAAGGTTTTGCATTAAAATTCTAGGGACATTCCAGGTAAGGCACAACTCAAGGGTGTCATTAACAACAATATTTCAGTTGTGGGTTGGGTCGTTAGGGTTCCACATCTTAAAAGAAAGATAGAGGTTTTTTGGTTCAAATCATTGTGTTGAAGTTTCTTTAGTTTTCACGTAGTGGGAAAAAGTTAAAGTTCATAAAGTTAGAGTTCATAACACGGATGGTCTAAGACACCGTAAAATTTAAGTGGATTTAAATGCATGAAAATATAACAAAGTAAATGATATGGTACAAGCTTTAATAATTTCTCATATGTTCTATGTTTGTCATTATAATTCGAGATAAAAGCTTATTATGTTCATCTTAATTTCAGAGTTCTTTCTTCTGCCACATTAAGATACCAATAAATTTATATTAAATCGTAAACTTACAAAATGGATCTATTTATCTCAATAAAATGGTTTTATGATTTAACAGCAGAGCTGCCCAGTACAACAATGCTGAACTTGACTATGGAATTGATGAGGTGTGCGACGTCAAGAGGTTCTGTTCAAACAGACTACAAGCTGCTGGGACATAGGCAGGTCAGAGCCACTCAGTGTCCAGGAGATGTACTCTTTGAAGAAATCAAGAAATGGGAGCATTGGGACCCTTACCTTAACATTATTCCTAGATCGTGAGCCAACAACTGCAGAAGTCTTGGTTATCGAAGGTGCTTCGACATAAACTTAGAGTGGTAGAGTTGGTTTAAGAATTTGCACACATGACATATATACCTAGAGATAAAAGGGTTCAATCCCAATCCTACGCACTGAGTTCCCCCCTCCCTCCCCTCTTTAATGGCTTTATATCATCAACTGAATGCTGGTCCATTAACATAAAGCTACCCCATCTCATCATGAGTCCTTATATTGGCTAGCAAACGTTGTAGCAAACCTGAACGAACAATAAGACGCGTAACAACCATCAAAATATTCTCGATCAGTTAATAGTATTACAATAGGTTATTTTGAGTAAAATAATTGATTAAAACACATGATTATTTTATATTTTTATTAAAATGTGAATCTATATCTGACATAACCTAACATATTTAAACACAAATAAAGGTTTGTTTGGACTTGTCTTCTTAAGAGTCCATCTAAAGGCTGATAAGCCGGGAAATTATATACAAGATTACGCACTAATCAGAAAACGTATCAAAGTGCGGTTCCTGCATTATTTAATTGACTACAGCGAAATGTGATTCTGTTTGGTAATTTTATAATTTTAAAATTATTATATTTTAATTTTGATGTGAAGCGTATAACCCGAACCAGTAATAAGACGCGGTGCTAAAAAAATAATGGTTGTAGGTATTTTTCAAAATAAGGTAAAGCTGTTTCACCGATCTCAGCTTTATTTTTGTTCAAATATAATACAGAAACCCACAACGTGATGTGACGTTTGGCTCGTGCTGCATTATTTACCTAAAATAAGAAATATCAGGGGTTGAGACGGGCTATTAAGTAAGGTTAACCCTAGCTCGTAAGTCAAGTCATTCCATATGGAAATACTCAAAAGTGATGTTTATCACACAAAAAATAGACCAAACTTCCCTTCAGACTAACGCTAATGTAAATTTATAAAAACTAGTCTCCCTTATTATGTAATTTATATTTATTCTATAAGGTAAATATTTACATTAGGCAATGTCTGAAAAAAGCTAATTTGCCAAATGATTTTTCTTTTAGCATGCTATTAGTGACAAAAACATCAGACTTTAATTACTCTTGGGGGTTAATAACATTGTTATAAATTAAATTAAGGCTTAAGCTTTCTCATTGGTGACTAATCATATTATTAAATCTTGTTGGGAAAGAATCAGTACAAATTTTGAAACTTTTTTATTAACAAATATGCTTCATCCTAACCTTCGAAATATATTGTAACTTAACTTAATAACAAATTACACGTAGACATGATTTCAACGAATACACCATGGTAGTAAATAGTTAGCCAAATTTTGATATTTCAAACACATATTACATCCATTTAAAATTATATTGCTTGATTATAAGCCATAGATAAGTAAGATTTATGAAACTATAAAGGAAATAAAGTGTTTATTTATTTGACTTAAATAGTATTTTGAGAAATACGAACCATTGTTGCAAAGTACAGATATTTACCGTGTTTACATAATATTACATACATTGTATTCGACTAACATTCACAGATAGTATTACAAATATAAGTGCAAGATAATTCTAATAAGAATTACATTTATAACATAATATATTTGATAGAAAATTGTTGTTAAATTCCTTTCATATCATTAAATAAGTTAAATAATAAATACATAAGTTGTGTGTTTTTCAAACAATTCCACATAATCATCATTTATTAATGATGGGTAAATTATTTTCTTCACTAACTCGGTTTTAACAGTAAAATGTTCTCGGTTGCCCTACTTAATAAGCTAAGCTTAGAAAACTTAATAAATACATAATTCTTAAAATTAAATGAGTGTCGTGAAATGTTAACATAAACATCATTTCTAATTTTGAATATACAAATAATTTGCATTGTGTTTCACTAGATGATGACGTTTGTAATCACCTATATTACAGGAAGATTAATACAATTGAGCTAAAGTGTCTATAAATTATTTTGTTTGATTAAGGGGGCCATCTCCTGGAGCGTTTGAACGCATTACAGACTGTCAGTTGCTTCGGAATATTAATATAATGCTATTTTATTAACAGGCACAAATAAGTTCAAATATAAACCCTCATAGCTCTCTACTATACAAAGAATATATAAAGAATATATATATATATATATATATATATATATATATATATATATACATATATATATACATATATATGTAAGACATAATCGCACAAAGTTTCTCTTAATGTGTATTATACCTATGAAAAAATTCAAAAATAAGTTTTTAGTAAGCTACCTTTAAGTTTTCCTTATTAAATCAATACATCATCTTGTTAATCACAATAAACACTATTTATATATAAATTTTGAACCAAACTATTCAAATCTTTAAAGGCATTTCAAATGTCCAAACACAATTCACTAATTAAATACTGTAATTATTTGTAATTTGTAAAAATAAAAACGTATTCTTATTTATCATAAAAAGCTATTTCCATATACCCATTTAAAACTCCATCTTCAAGGCCAATTTCAAAAGTTTCAAATTTTCTATAATTTGTTGTAAAAAAATTACCCTTGAATTAATTTATTTTAGAAAATAAAAGTACATTATTAATGCTCATGTAAAATAATCCCCGATACCAATTTTGAACTTACTCACATCTTCTTTCATTTTCGACTTATCCATATCCTTATTTGAATATCCACCTCTACAGCATACTGCATGGTATTACTTCATCAAATTATATCCGAATTATGTGAAAAACACACATAAATGTGAACGTATCGATGCTAATCATCTACTCAAATTACTTTAATGGGATATCAGAACATAACACATTACAGATCGTCGCAATACCTACATAATCAGAAATTATTTAAGTAAAAATGTCGGGGCTGAAAGTGGTATGAGCACATTCCTAACTGCATAAGAATGAAATACCTTTTATTCACTTGGAATAACAATACGCAAATAAATAAATGGTACGAAACTCCCACGGACTTTCTCACTTCATCGTTTATAAATGGAGATATTTACTCAAAATTCGTAATGTATGTGAAACGAAATAATATACACTAGCAAATCCGAGAAAAAAATTGCGTTATACTTACGCATAACATTTTTTTGACTCCCGGATTTAAATTTATAATTTTGTTTAAAAAAAATTAAAGCCCTCATTTGGACCAAAAAAAAAGATCAATATTGGTTACACAAGGGTCAACACTTCGTATTAAAATTTCGACTTCCGGTTAAAATTTTAGATTTTATTAGAGGTTGCACATCTTATGATCATCGCATTGCTATTAAGTTCCTAATTTAAAAACTTAGACCAATAAAAAAGCTAAATATTGACTGTTGAGTTTAAAATTATTGCTATAGATAATTTCTGTACAATTATTTCCTCTAAGAGGTTAAAGGAAAAAGAACATAACTTTTTGAGAAACTTAATTATTTACTTATTCTATGACAATAGATAATTAAAAAGTGAAAACTTAAGTAGTATCTCGGTACAACTAAAGCTCACAGAATTGTAATAGTATATTTGCCAATATCTCAGAAAATATTTGTTTTATAAAGATATATTTCAAATAAAAGTTTTTTAATTTTAATAGCTACAATTTTGCAATGATAGGCTATTTTGTATCTCAAATAGTTGCGGGGATACGTAGATTCCGCTACTGTACCATAAAAGTCATTTTCTCGTGAAAATTAAAATATAAATTTTATTAATAATCTTAATCAACGCATAGATACGAATTTTAATCATAATAGTTAGAATCGATTTTGAAAAAATGGATTTTTTCTCTTTTAGCCCTTTATTAAACCAATCTTAATTTTAGGGTTGAACATACACACAAACAGACGGCGTTGTAAAAACAGTTTTTTAGGGTTCGGGGGATAATGAAACGTCAACATCTAACAACATATTGGGCTAGATTTTTTTTTACGGTTGCACTACTTGACTTTTAGTGTTCGAAAAGTTAAGAAATATCTATATACTGGCGTATAGCTTGAAAATTATTGGTTTTATAAAAATATGTTTCAAATAAAAGAATTTTATTATAAATAGACCTACATAATTGCGATGTTAAGTAATTTCATTTCTCAAAGAGTTACAAAGATATTATAAAGATTTTGAATTTACTCATCTTTATGGAACCCTTAAAACCATTTCGACGAAATATCGATAGTAGCCATTTTGTTTGTAATATTGATCAATACTGAGAAATGAAATTTATCAAAGTCATTAGAGTCGATTTTAATAAAAATCTTTTTTTTTTTATCTTTTCGCCCCTCAGTAAACTACCCTTAATTTTGGGGTTGATATCCGATTCCAAAAACCCATCGGGGCAACCCTATAAAAACCCCAGATACCAAGTCTTAGCCCAATCGGTAAAATAGTTTAGGCTCTGCTCCGAGGTATGTACAGACAGACAGCAATCCAAAAACCACTCTTTAGGATTCTAGGGGGGGGGGGGGGGCATGAAACGTCGACAATCATCAAAATCTCGAGTTTGATTTTTTGGACGATAACAATACTTTTTCTCCCTGTAAGGTAGCGAGAATAGAAATATAAAAGTAGTAAAATAAAGTGGTACATTTATCAAGTGTCCTTTAGACATTGGTGGAAGGGAATCAGGTCCAGGATTATCCAACTCATGTTGTAATAAATAGATCTGCTTCTTAAATCTTAACGAACTTTAACAATTCTGCTTGGAAACAAACAAACTTCCCAATAATTTGGGAATTTATGCTCCAGAAGCTATTTGGATGCTTAAACTTTGACAACAGTATTAAAGAGGAAATTTTCTCCTATTAATACGCTATCGCTTGGTTTATTACAAGGACATTAACACATATCTTTTGCTGTAAGTAAATGATCTGAAAAGAGATTTAATTTTACTTTTTCTACTAAATCATTTTAAAATGGTGAAATTACACTCCTGATTTTTGTTATAATTTGATGTATAGTTACTGTATATAAAACCATGACTAATACATTGATAATGTATTCAGAAAAAAATTATAGATTTAAAAACAACAAATAAAACTATCTGGTTAAAACTCTATTAATAATTCATACCAAAGAAAAAACAATAAGCACTGTCTACTACAGTTAAAATAGCCGCTCTTCCCCTACTCCCCCTATGTATACTCTAAAAGGGTAGTAAATATGTTAGCCAAATACATGATGACACATTTGTCTAGAATGCATAAAGATAATTCTAATCTAGATTTAATTAGAGAATAGTTTAAGGCTTGTTATATAATTTAACTATTATTTTACAATTATACATGTATTTATTTGATGTAATTTTGCTTTAACTATACTAAATTAGCTTAGTAAATAATCAATGTGATCTTTAACCTTTTTTCAATTGTTGGCACACTGCTTAGCTTGCGATACATACCCAGAAGGCCCTGGGTTGTTTAAAACCCGAGCTAATTGGCCAATGTTTGTTGTTGTGGATAACGGGGGTCGTTGCAACCCCACAGGCATTGGTCAAGGTCATTAGAAACAATCTAGTTTGAATACTGTTTTCAAGCAGCAGGTTCTGGGGTTCATAATATGGTTGATAGAGCCATTTGGAAGAATAATTACATAAAACACGATATTCTTTGTATATGAACAAATATTAGTTTTCAAATTAATAATTTATACATACATTTGTATAATATATTCACAATTTAAAAATTAATATCTACACAGTTTACACAAACCACATTGAGCTAAGAAATTAGTTCATATAATCATGTGTATGCGGTGCAGGACTAACATACCCAGAAAATAGGCCACCGCCTAGCCTCCTCCCCTCCTTCATCTTAGAGAACGGGTACTTTGTAGAAGACTCGAACGGTATGAAAATACACAAGAAAATACAATTTAATATATTCAAAATGCTATCCCTAACCAACAACCCAGAACAAAATAGCAGAGTGGCGCAGTTTGTCGCCCTCACTAGCAGGTTAATTAGTTAAGGTTAACTGGAAATGTTGGGAGTTAACATCAGAAAAATCAGTAAGAAATTAAAATACAAGATGAGTTTATTTTGTAAAAAAAAAACCCTAAGGAAAAGTGTAAAATAACCATGACCACAATACTATTGTCGTGTGTTTGTAAAATCAAATACATATTTTATCAATTTTGAGAAACTGCTCCTTACACACAATTGGCTGGAAAAAGAAACTCTCCAAACATCAAAGGTAAGTTAAATTTCAAATTAACATGAGGGACTTTATGATTCTAGAAAACGCTGTTACAAAAAATATGGGGAATGCCAGGCCCCCACCGTGGTTTGGATTCCACGTTAAACTGTAGGTCCTCCATTTCATCTCACAATAATCCTAACATTACACATTAGCGTATGTGCGTATAACCCGAATGGGTAGAGAGACGTGGTGCTAATAATAATAATAATAATAATAATAATAATAATAATAAAAATAATAATAATAATAACAAAAATGTGAATTAATTTAAAATAGTTGCAAATAATAGCATTTTGTTTGCTTATAAAATGTATAATGACTAAACGTGGAGATAATATTAATATAAAAAACAAAAGTAATTGCCTCCTATAGATCAGAACCAATAAGAACAAAAACAGTTAATAACAACAAAATAGTAGAACAGGTACGAAATTTTACTTATCTAGGGAACGGCATTAGCTATAAAAAAGACAATTATATTGAAATCAACTGCACAAATACCAGATGATATGATGGCATGATTAATAGGACTATTAAGAATAAAGCAAAGAAAAATACGAAACTAAAGTGCTACAAAGTAAAGGCAGTTCCTGGAGTACTATATGGAATTGAAACGTGGGCAATGACAAAGAAAGATAAAAGTCGGATAAAGGCAGTTGAGATGAAATTCTTGAGAAAAGTAAAAGGTTGTACGAGGTTAGATAAAATCAGAAATGAAAATATAAAAGAAGAACTTAATATCTACAATATTAAATATGATTGACTGAGAAAATATCAAGAGAACTGGATCAGCTATGTGCAACGGATGCAAGAGTCCTGACCGCCAAATCAAGTTCTAGAATACGGTACAATAATAAATGGCTGGAAATTTTTTGTAGGTCGAACAGTGATTAGGGTTCTTTTTACTAAGGTTACAGTTTGCGTGGCTGCTTCCTCTGTAGTTCCGGTCGTATGGGAGTAATCCATCACACAGTACATCACCTGTCTAGTATTCTCCCTCGCATATATGGAAATGGGTGGCCTTACGGGGAGCAACTACCTGTTCAACAGTCAGACGTTTCATATGAACGTCGAAGCTGTAGATATTGAGAACGCGTTTCGCAGTAGCCACAAGAGCTTCTACTAATTGATCCTTGCAATATTTCCTCACAAAATGTTTGTACTCTAAAAGAGTGCCATCAAACATACACTTGATGTACATCCCTACAGAGTAAGCCACATGACGTTAAACGTTCTTAGTGTAAAAGCGTTCATGGCTGGGATCACAGGTATCTAGCTCTTGCAACACGCTCTTAATATCCACGTATAGGCATATAACAAAGCCAACCCTATTCTGTTGTCTGAACTGCTTAAATTCTATAAACCTATTCACTCCGTTGGGGAATATCAACCTGACAGCACTAAATTTGGCACAGGTATATTTATGATTCGCCAGTTTATTCTTGGTGAAGAAAGTGGTCAAACAGGGCTCTCAGAAAAATCGTTGACGTTCATATTATGTGCTTGTTTGTGAATTTATTCGACTTGAAAGGTTCGTTATACAGCTGAAATGATAGTCATCAGTATCGTGTACACTAATCACGAATAAGTTTACACGCCAAGCATATTTTTTGCCAAGACATAAACGGGAAGGATTACAATTTGTTTTTCTTCTCGTCAACATTGGCTGTATCTAAATACGTATCCCTACCCTGGTATTTGACACTATACATATTTACAGATATGCCACTATGCAGCTGGAAATTATTCTTGTATCGCATCTGGAAAAGTAGTGGTATCATATCAAGGTTTAGTTCATTTTTATAATTTGGATAGGAAGGAAGTCTTGACACATTACCTATCAGTTTAGAAATGGAAGCTATCACTGCTACAGGAAAACACTTTCCTTTCCTTTATCTCTGCACACTAAGCAACGCTTAAAAATCATCTATAATCTTGGGTATGTGAACCCGCACTCTAATCAAAAAAGCTGTATGTTTGGATATATTTATCTTCATTTCGATCGTACATGTAGTGGTAAAATTTTCTATTTGGATTCAAAGTGAATAAATAACACCGTTCCAGTAACCGTCGTCCACGTCCGTCTGATCGTAGATTTCAATGTAAGCCGAATTAATTTAGGCATTTTCTATCCTGCCTTCATTGAGATGAAGGATCCAATAGATTAGCCCATGAATTACTTTTAATTAATCATTCTTCGTGACCTTATCGACTGTATTCCTATAGATGACTCCATACGCAACAAGGAACTGAACTGTGTCTTTAAAGGAAATATCATTAGTACTACTTATCGTACGTATCCAGTTATTAAATGCCTGTTCGACTAGACCGATGCAAGTCCTACCGGCTCAAAGAAAAATCTGTATTAAATGAATTTTTCGTCCAATCTACGTGATAGCTCAACTAATTTTTCAATCTATTCGTCTACGTCTGTTACAGAGGTCTAAAGTTCACTCGGGGTATGTAGAAAGCATGGCACGTGCTCAATAAATGCTCTTATGTTTTACCGTCTTGATGGTTTATGTAATATTTAATGTATCTGCGTCGTAACTATGTATTTCTCGTCATCTCCCTCAATGTAAAAATCCTGTTTCCATTCGTCTGCTCGGCCATGGTAAGAGGAGGTGTTAAGGTCAGTCTGACTCTTTTAACAAGAGGTTCACCCATGTCACGTTATACTACCAGTATTTTCAGCAACCACTTTACAGTTATCACTCACCTGTTTCCAACTATCAGCCTCCACACCACTTTACTTGATTACTTCTCCTTCCTCGATGTATTCGAGCAGCTCTTAGATTATGCCACAGAGACGCCTGCAAGCTAGAACATTACAATCAGAACAACATACAAGCAGTGTAACAATTATAACTAACAATTACAAAATTAACCTTCATATGAGACCAAAGATGAGTGGATTACAGCTGACAGCCCTTTGTACACCAACACCAGCTCCTCCTTGTCAAATTTTGTGAGCTGCTCGTTGGAAATCATATTAAACCTTGCACTCAGGAAGACAGACTATTGCCCGTCCAATACAGTGACTATTCGCCTACCGTACCTAGTATTTATACCTTTTATCGAGGTGATAATATAAGCATAGCTTATATGACGTCTTTTAACTTCCTTTTCTTAATTTATATTCCTCCAATGGAGGATAGAAGTTGTGAAGCTAACATCTTGTAAAACTTTATGATTTTAACTAAATGGTTGCTTCGGATTTATACCCAACTCAAAATAGGTCAGCCCTTCCTTAGTTCGACTAATAAGCGCTATCCAGACGTCTTTGACCACGCGCATAACCAATCCAAGTAAATCAGTTGGAAGCGAGCGTTTCCTCGTACTTGATGGTTTGTGATGTGTACATTCTTCCAGTATACCGTAAACCAACAGATTTCTCAAATTGTTCCATTATACCAACTTCACTTGCACCCCAAAAATAGCTTAAGATAACATGACTTGATGTATGGATGTGTTAATTAACATGGAATTAAGTGAACTTAAGCTAAAGAGTGTGGGGAGAGAGGGTGAGTGGTAAAAAGTCAGTGATTTTTAGCCATCACTCCAGTAAATATACCAACTTTACTTGCTGATATAGCATAACTTGATATATGAATATATTAACAAACATCTTCGATAATTAGAATTAACTGAGTTACACCTCAATGTGTGGGATTTTTAATGAAACAGTATATAAGCCTCAGATGCAATTACTGTGTACAAAACTCTGCAATCGGATTCCTCATTTAATGTGTGTACGAAACATTTTATAACCCCTCTGTTTAGTTGAAATGTACAAGAAACATATTTAAAGAATATAAACTCGGGGGAGACTTTTTAATAGCAGGTGGACCAGTCTACCTTGACCCCACAACACACAAGTCTACGTTCTATCGTGGACAGAATCGTAACAGGAAATATTCTGTATGTTCCCCTTCGTAGATTCATTTGAAAATGATTTCGTTTTTTTTAAACTTTTACTCACCCTTCCTCCTTCCTGAATTGTCTATCTCTCACCACCCCCACTCCAGAGGACCCCAAGTTCTGGGAAAATGAGGCTCCACCCTGAGGGGTCTCCAACTCACTCTCCTAGTAAAATCCTGCATCCGACCCCATTCAGCAGAAATTCTAGAATCTAAATCGTAGATAACTCCTCCACACTCAGTGTTTCGGGTCGCAACACAAGATGGATTCTTCTCTCTCTTTCTGAGCGCGCAAGACATGACAAAGTAGCTCTGACTTGCAAATCGGAAATATCATAGACCACTCAGTGGTGGGGTAATCGGGAGGACAAGCTCCGAGGAAAAAACACATATCCAGCTCTTCATTACAAACACATATAGTCGGTTGTAATCCTGGCCCTTCTCATACCCTGGCTATCCATCCTACTAAGATGTCATCCTCGTAAGTTCTTAATCCTTCCATTTTATTGGATGAATGCTAACGTTTTGTAAATTAAAAGAAAAGTATTGCATAAATACCAAGTATATCAAAGTAAAAACTATATATATATCAAAGTTAATTTTTTTAAATTGTGTCAATAGCTTTAGATATAGACCACATTTACATCCGTACTTGTATTTCTTCTTCTCTCGACACACTTTCCATCTCACTCAGTACCTTTACTTTCACAACATCTTGGCACAGAACACAAATGACGTCAAAGCTAAACTTTAAACAATCACATGTATTTATTCAATTTTTAAGTGCATCGCGTTATACTACCCATTCGAGCTACATAAACATCGTAAATCTAAAACTTGGGGGTCTTCTAACAAGTAATGTTTTCGTGTTGTTTTATTATATTTTCACTAGAATCATAAAAATAACGAATAATTTAAAATTCTATAATTTAAACGAAGTAATGCAAATAATCTAAACTTATTTTAGATTAAAATTGTATACCTAATTTTCTTTTGTCTATTTAAATACACAACAATAAATAGGTTATGTCATATTCTTTTTATGTCTCCCAATCACCAGGAAACTCGAACAAAAATGTTTACGCCTTAACTCGCGTTCCCCCCGATTCGAGTCATAATTAAACTTTTATAATACAATATTAAATGAGCTATGTCGACAGAAATGGTTTATTATAATTTATACATTTCTCAATACTATGAAGAAGCTAATTTTCCCTTATAGTTATAATCATGATAACCACAGCGCTTGTGGACCCAATTAATCAGAATTTGTGGTTTCTGTGATCGTTTATATTTACAGTTTTATACATAGGTGATTATTCATTTTTAAATTTTTTACAATTCTAAGAAGTTGTTTCCATTAGTTTTTAAATTCATAAACCTCTTTCTCGGCCACCACTTAGAAATTACAAATTTTCAAATATGTCTGGTAATATGGATAGGTTCTACCTGCCTGTCAAATTTCAATTTTCTAATAAATCGAGACATTTTGAATCCTCCAATCTCATTTTCAAATTCTCATGGTTAAATTACCTATTTTTGTATTTTTATGTTTTATATGGAGTAGTCTCTTTAACCAATTACCAAAATTTCATTCATTAAGAAGATGTGGATGGTTTATTGTAACACATTTGATAGTGTTTCTGTTTTAAACACCCTTAGAATAAACTTGGGATAGCCCGATTGCATTCATCCCATTTTATTTGTTTTAAGAGCAGCTATATTTTATTTCCCCGTTTTTTTTAACCCTAGCAATCCACCCTTGATGAAAACTCAAAATAAGCCAGTCCTTACATCAACACTAAAGTATTTGATGGAATAATCTAAAGGGCAAGATTGAAGAGCATAATTTGATAATCATTACATGAGGGTTAACGGGAACAGAGGATGTAAAAACTGCATTTATAATTCACACGTGGGCCCCCGCCCCAACTCCCAACTTTATCTCGTTCCTCGATTCCCTCTTTCCCCTAATCCAATTTTTTAGGACCTGATGTTTTAGGACGTATGAAAGTCAGCACGGATTATTATTATCGTTAGCTCCAGACCTATTTTAGGTTAACAGGCACCGTTGGTGTGAATATACTTTCTGGTTTAATTTTCAGAATAAGTTTCGTATCCAATTTTGCGAATTCTAGAATAATTACCTGATTCTGGGCTAACCCCAATTTTATTTAATGTTAATAGTGACGTCCATGTGTTTCTACCAGATGAATCAAGGTTTGATGAGACAGTACTTATAAACTGTTTACATCCCCTCATTACCCATTTGAGCAGCCTTTCAAACAATTATGTGGTTGGATAATGTGTGTGAATTCATTGAATTGGCTTTAAAAATAGAGTTGATTTTAGGACATCATATACTAGTAAGGTCTAGTCAGTACTGATTTTATATGACAACAATAACCATGAGCATCCATTATTATTATCTAACAGACAGTAAATATATAGTTTTACAAAAGATGTTGCCATCCGATGCCTTCGTTAAATCGGAACGTCTGAATTCATATAACAGAGGTGGAGCTTAATCTTAGTTATAGATCTTCGATCAAGATATCTTGATTGTCCTCAAACTAAGTTACAGCTCATGAATAGCCATGAAAATATCCCTAAAATGTAAGAATCAATCTAGTCAGAATTAAAATATTAACAACATAAAATTCAAATTGAGTATTAAAGAACACCTTTCTGAGTGACAAAGAATGGAGAGGATTCTGTATTTGAAATCAATAATATTCATATATTAAAATTTTGACTTAATACCATCAATACATGTGAGTTAAATTGAAAGATTTGATTTAATTGTATTGCTTATGCCTTAGTAGAACTTGGATTACTTAGCTACCATGTTTTCGTCACATTTCCCATATCCTGAGCGAATGTATTACAGTTAGATTACACATTGACCCTATATTATAGGTGGATGAGGAAGTAACGACCATTCAACTGACTCAACTGACATTGCTTGAGCACTTGGCTTGATTGCCAACTCTCACATCCTCCTTCCAACATAAGTGCCAAGTTCTATCAGGGTCCTAATTAGGTAGTCAATGCCAAGTGGGGTACAGGTGTTAACAACTATAACTCAGCAACGATGATTACTTGGTCATTTCGTCTTTGAATATTTTAATTCTCAAAAATTAATCCATGTTTGATTTCAGATGTCTTTGTAGATTTTTCATTAAAACTGTTTATGACTTAAGGTTGGCTCAAACAAACATTACAGGTCAATGTTTATAGTAGTAGTATTGATTTAAGAGCTGAAATTTAATTTACCTTTATATTTGGTTTAAAAATATAGCACGGTGTATATTATATACTCTCACAATCATTATCTTAGCTCTTTATCTCGTGCGTGGGGCAAGGTTGGTAATAATTGGTGGGATGATGTGTCATCTTAGAGATGACTGATTGCTGGAGCAGGTAATGGGTGAGTCATTAAAATAGCCACTGATACAATGTGTTTGTTGTTGTCAGGGTTACAAGTTTTACATCTGGTACCAACTCTCAGGGTACCATAGATTATATTCTCTTCCTTGTTTTGTTGTTGCCAAATCTCCCCATTCAAAGTTGCTAAGATGTGAGACAGGAAGCTAAGACAAAAAAAAAATGCTGGCTTCTTCTACAATCTAGCGTTTCAATATATATATATATATATATATATATATATATATATATATATATATATATATATATATATATATATATATATATATATATATATATATATATATATTTAAAAAAAAAGCTTGACACTTAAGAACAAAGAAATTACCAGATTCTTTTTCCATAAAATTGTCTCCTCACAGATTGTGAATACGTATAGCCGCTTTAGTTCACTACATCTGGTCATGGTCCTCGGATATGCGGTAATTTTTCTTTAGTCGAGGGCCGTAAGACTTGTTGAGAACATGTAGGTAGAAATATTTAATTTCCACCATGTTTCCAAGGCCTTAATAACAGATATTTTTTCTCTGTTATTTAGTTGCATTGTTAGTGAATACTTTCCTCTCTCTCATATAGTGACAGTGTCACACGATACATATAAACTAGTATTCCTGGAACAATTGCAATGATAGTAGCAGCATAATCATGGTGATGCGTACAGAAATGGCAACTTACTTACCTTATCGCTTTAGGAACTCGAAAGTTCATAACCGCATTTACAAAAGTACGCCACCTATCCCAATCTTGAGCTAGTTCTATCCAGTGTACCTCATTACACTCAATCTATTTCAGGTCCATTATTATGTTACTATCCCATCTGCAGCTAGGTCTTATTAATAATCTTTGCCTACTGGATTTGCCAGTCAGTACCCTGAACAAGATTCTAGAATCTCCTATTCGCTCTGCATGTTCTGCCCACCATAATCTACGAGACTTGATTATCCTAACAAGGTCTTGTGATGAGTAAAAGGCATGTAATTTATCATTATGCAACCGCCTCCTCTCCTTCATATCTTCATACATTTTGGAACCAAATATCTTCCTAAGCACCTTGTTTTCAACCACCATAAATTGGTTTTCGTCATGTAAGATAAGAGACCACGTTTAACACCCATAGAGAACAATGGGTAAAATTATTGTTTTGTATATTCCGAGATTTACATTCCTTGATTACAACTTTGCAACTTAATTCCAACTAGCACTGCACAGTTATGTGTGTAGTGTTAATGCATTGAGGTAACGCATCACTTTATCTTCAACTTATTAAAATGGGAAGATGACGTATAGTGTTAGATGATTTTGCATGATTTACACTAAAAAAGAGAGACAGTAAATTCTTAATAAAGATATAGATTAAACTTTTGATGGAATTAACACACATCTCCATCATTATAAGATTGTTTTGTTTCTTTTTACATATTGTATTTTATTTTATCTGCTTAGTTAGTACGTTTTACATCAAGGTTATTAATGACTTAATATAAGGGTCAAGGTTTGGGAGGGTAGCTTATAGAAAATGCAGCCCCATTAGCATGTAGAAGTAATCGGGAAACCAAAGTGATGTGTCGCATGAGATTGGAACCTTGGCATCTCCATTACTATTATCCAGTATGTTGCGATGTTGATGACTAAGGCTGTGTTCGAGCGTTTAACTTTTTAATACGAAACCCGCCTCGGTGGAGTAGTTGGCTAACGCGCTAGTCGTGTTGAGCTCGACCGCTGAGGACGGGGAGATCGAGGTTCGAATCTTGGTCGGGTGAACTGGGGTGGTTTTTCCTAAATGGTTTTCCACTCTCCCTCCACGCAAATGCGGGTTCACTTCCTCTAATTCAACCTTCCCAATTCCTAATCCATTAGCGTAATTAGTACTTAAGGCGTACAACCCGAACGGGTAGTAAGACGCGGTGCTAATATTAATATTATTTAATACGAACGTGTATATTTTGTCAGACTCAATATTGACCTACTTTATGAGTCCACGTTGACAAATGAGAAATGAGTTGACCTGAATAAACGCAAACACTATTAAAATCACAACAATTTTACCGGAATTTGAAGAGGTAATCCACTCCAGACACCCCCACCCCTAGACTCATCTCCAGAATCTTTGGGGCTATGGGCCCTATCTTCGGGTGGAGGGTACCTCTTGAGACCTTACCCAAATAATCCCCTCCCAACTCCATTCGGCCCCCTCCCTTCCCAGATATATTTTTGAGGGTAAATTTAAATTTGGGCAAATAAATAAAAAGACTTAAGGAGGGAGGTAATGGTGTGGTTATAAGTGATCACATAAACCATTATGTTTCCATCAAATTTAAGTATTTGCCTTAGAGTGATGATTGAGAGTCTTCAACCCGAAGGTTGGCTTGATGTGTTTCCTCATCCATTTGAACAAAGGTTCGCACTGTTAATTTGGCTGGTTAGTGCCACACTAGGTGGGTACTAGTTCCATTTATTAAAAATAGCCCTGAGTCCTTACCAAATTGCCATAGGTTGTAAAGATATTCAATGATATCCATGATTGAATATTTGTATACAAAATGTAAACAAAATATGATGGACAGCTTTGCACAACTTTGCTTGGCAAAAATGAAAATATTAAAATAAGAAAATAGTACAGCCATAAAAATGATAAGCTATAACTAATCTTGGAAATGGTTTTCATCCTGAAACAATATTAAAAATAGATATTTTATAACTAAACTAATCCATACATAAGTTTATATTTAAAGATAGATTAATTCAGCAAAATAAAAAGTGGTCTCACTTATCATTGTCCATTTGTTACAATGAAATATTACTAAGAAAATATTAAAGCTATACTACCAAGGCCGTAGTCAGGCCAATATTTTAGAGGGGGTTTAACACGGATAAGGAAAAATGTATAATATTAAATGAATCTAGAAGCTATCTGGAGTTTATATTTACGTTAATGGCGGGATAAAATACTTTCAGTACTATCAATTTGTTTAACATTTAGAGACTCACATAGTGCCCTCTCCCTCCAAGTTTGAAAATTTACATTAAACACTTATTAAATAACGACATAAGTGGTGGCAAAAATATAAGAGGTGCGGGGAGTAGCCTATTAAAATAGTTGTTTTTTCCTGGAATAAATTTGCCCTCCTTTAGTATTATTTTACTCCTCTCTTATATTTTATAACATGATACGATTAAAAATAAACTTCAAATAGCTTTTAAAGGCATAGCATTAAATATATCGTAGGTGAGGACCGTTCTAAATATATTAAAGGTACATCAATTTAAAAAAAGGGCAAGACCACTCCAAATCTATATATATAAAAAGAAAAGTCCTGACTCACTGACTGACTCCTCAACGCTCAGCCCAAACCCTTGGTCCTAGAAAGCCGATATTTTGTACAATGGTTCCCTTTATGATGTAGACAAGGAAAAAGGCCGTATTTTTCGAAACTCCCACAGGATAGGGAATAAAGAGGATTTATATTTTCACTTTAAAGTTGCCTTATTTCCGTAACTATAATTATTAGAGACTTCAAATTTCGCATATAAGTAGGTAATTATAGTCACTAATAACCATTTTCAGGATTCTCCAAAATTCCCATGGGATAGGGAATAAAGAGGATTTATATAATTACTATACCACAGTGGGTAACTGGAAGCGTGGGGTAGGGGCGCTTATATAATTCTTATACCACAGTGGGTCACGAGCAACGCCGTGAGGGACTACTTGTATATTATATAGGAGTATAATGTATAATTTCCAAAAATATTTAAGGCGAAGACCTCTCCAACAGAGGCATCCAATTGCCAAACTTCTACCGGGGAAGGGCTCTCAAAATTCCTTAGGCCTAGGAGAAGGTGGACAAGTCCCGCAAAACACCTTTTTGGGTTAATCACCCATCCCTTAATACAAATAAGGCTCAACCGCCATTGGCCCAAACTGTATAATATTTGATAACTAATTCTCATTTTGCTAATAAAGCTAGAAATTTAAAAATGTATGCTTGGAGAAAAGTTTGATTGACCACTGCCTATTTAATCCAAAATTGAGTAGAAGGGCCAAATTTATTTAAGACTTTGACTCACAGAGGTATTGAAAAAGGTGAGCGATGACTGTTTGTGCCCTGGGTTGTAGCCCAGCTATTTCAACGACCTTAGATTCAGATAGGAGGCCACTCTTTTTAAAGTTACATAAGTTGCGTAAGATGGTTTTCATTTAGGTATTCACAAGTCATATAATGTGATCTGCAGCATTCACATTTTTATATATAATATCAATGCCAATAAAATAACACTAATTATTTAGTAAAATGTTAACAAATTTACCGCAAGCAAATATATTTACATTTAATGATAAGTTATTCTTAAACCCTATCTACGTTAGGAGAAGTGGTAAGTGATAGCTAGGAAAGGTTAATTTATATTCAGTTGCCAAACCATATGATCTGTCAGACCATATGTCGAGTTGTTGTGTGTTACTTTTGGTAATACAAAATTTCACAAAAAAAAAATTTTTTTTTAGATTTTTTTTCTTTTAACCGTTTCTACATTATTGAAACACAAACTCATGAAAATAACAGTTTGGATGTTTCTTTTTTGTGGAAGTGGAATCTGTGGTTCGCTTAAAATTCATTTCAAATGAGAGCTTCTAATATGCTTCGACAACTTCATAAACTAGGATGGTGAACCAGCCGAAACAAGGGTAGTTGATGATAACGTCATGCAAACCATTTTCGGTTGTGCTCATGGGATTACAGAATAAAAACATTTTATTTGGAAACTAATATATTGTATGGCTCTTTCTCGAAGTTATAAAACTTTTATTTTTATTTTGGTGGTCAGTTATAATAAGATACAAATGTGAATATAATACATTTTAATTTATTATTTCTATCACTATAATATCTCTTGTTGCCATAACCAAAAAATATCTTTATTAATACATTTTGTCATTTCAATGAGCTGTGAAAACTCAAAATTATACAGTAATCCTTTGGGAAGTAGGCTATTATTAGAATCGTTTGATAATAACTTTTTGACGTGAATACGTCTTTAAAATTGCTACTATACGGGGGCAATCCAAAAAACTTAATGATAACAAAATCGGGGGATACAGTTTGGCGTTGTAGTTTCGAATCTATCCTCTACATCCAAAATTAAGTTATACCACTGGATAGCTAAAGGATCAAAGAATGCATTACAATACGCGAGAACAGAGACGCATTGCGCGCGGTGGAGGGGGAAGCGCCGCCATTTTGAGGTTATTTTGCTGCGTATCGAGATTTGCAATTAGTATAACTTTTGACTCGGAGAAGCTACGATTCGTTTAAATTTTAATCGTCAGCTTTCGTCAAAATCTATCGATTGTATATAAAACATTAGTTTAAAGTAGTGACAGTGAATATAATAAGGTGTTAGAATAAAAAAATATTATCAAAAATATATAATGTCGGCCTATACGCGTCGAAAAGCGTAGTCACTACTTTAAACTAATGTTTTATATACAATCAATAGATTTTTGATAGTATTTTTTTATTCTAATACCTTATTATATTCACTGTCACTACTTTAAACTAATGTTTTATATACAATCGATAAAAATATTTTATTTAAAAAAAATATAACCCGTTACATAAACGGATTCACGTACAACACACGGCCGTGTCCATGACACAGCCACACCCCACTTTTTTGAAAAATAACTTATTCTAAAGTCAAATCCTAGATCGTAAAATAAATATAGTATATAAAAACATACTGAGAACGTCTCCAAATTACATTTAGAACCAATTTTATTTAAAATAACTTTGTTTGATATGAGCAGGAATGTTTATTTTTATTTATTATAATAGTGGATTAAAAATTCAATGTACAGAAGTTTACATATACTCTGAATATTAACACTTATTATTACAACGTGTAGTGCTCAAGAATGAGAAAACCCGTGAAGGAATGTAAGAAAAGAGTGAAGAATTTTACATGTTTTACTGCCTCAGATAAATAAGGGCTAATGTCATAAAACTTTGTGTATGGAGAAACATGTGGTTTTTCCCTTTGAAAATAATGTATCACTAGAGTAGTACTCTCATTGAAGTAAGTAGGGACCAACTATATTTATTCACACAGCAGTTAAGACTTTGTGAGTATTTTAGTTACTGAATATATTAAGATGTTTATATTTAACCACGCAAATTTTCATAATTGGATATTGGCCCTTCTTATCCCAACACACATGGTATTAATGTTTCTTTGACTCAAGAAGGTCACAGAGATTAGCTTAACCCTCCATTGCCGCCTGAATTCTGATACAGCAGGTTAGCCAACGCTTGCAAAACGATATTAGCTTGTAAATGGGTAATGATCAATCATACTAACGGCACCTATTATCAACTAAGATAACTATTTGTAGAGGGAAAAATTGTATTTAAAAGTATGTATTCTTACTAAAGTGTCGACTTGCGAGTCGTTAGAGCTCAATATCGTCGTGATTATTGAACCCAACCCAAATTTAAAAACACTTTTAAAAAGAAAAAGAAATTATTCATTAAATAATATGTTATAAACAAATACTCTAGCTTAATTGTACAAATAAAATAAATAAATCTATTAATATTTTTTTTTTCTCATTTAAAATGCATTGAAACGGAAACATTTTAACGAAAATATTTCAATAACTATTTTTAGCATAATTTGAAAATTCCATAAGAATTATAAAAGATGCCCAGATATGTTACTAAAATAAATAAAAAACAACAATGTTGAATTATTAGATTTTCCTTAAAAACATTTTTTTATATAATACATTATTACTTGGTAAATAATAACTATTTTCAAATAGATTGTCATTAGTAACTTTTAACCAACGTTAGCAATAAAGAACCTTCTGCTAGCTGTCACTAACCACCTCTCTTTTACCGTAGATAGGTCATACAAAAAATGAAAAAAGATTTTTTTTGTTTGTTTGATTAGTGGAACTCATTGTGTTAACTTATAAAACCAAAATTTAGCCTACAGGATAGGTAAATAAGTTTAACCTACAAATTAACCAACTAATTAACACTAGTCTAAACTAATCATTATATTCACAAAACTAAAAACATTTACAAGTCACATTATCCATAACACAAACTTATCTCCAGACAGGCTGTTCTCAAACTGCCACTGTTTATATTTTCGCAAGCTACAACCAATTAGGGGTTGATACATGGATCCTCCCCCCCACCATCTGCCCATCCTTCTACTTATCCTATCGCCTATAGCTGATTCGTCTTTCTTTGCTGACACATTAGTGACGTGTTCTCGGAAATAGCATTAGAATTTAAAGTTGAAAGGTTTTATTGATTCCTAATTTCTCAAAGACCTTACCCACTTCCCGATCTTTCCCATTACTCACTAATACACATATTTCCTTTTTTAATATTTCGTCTTAGTTTAACCAGCTTTGTTGCCTGACTAATGAACACAATCACATATTGTTTTAAAAGATGTACTTAAATATTATAATGGTGGCGACAAGCTATATACTCATATCTTCTTATTTTGTTTAGACCATAAATAAGGCAGTTTTTTGTCAAGTTTATTTTGAGGGGTGGGGGTGTGGGGTTGATCCCCCAACTTATCCCCACTGGCTACGGCCATGCAAACAACATATGTTTACATGTTTTGACAACTAGTACATGCAGAATCTAGAATTAAAACGTTTACATAATTTTATTATATTATAACTCCTATATATAAATTTACAAACAAATATGCAAAAAGGTTTAACTATATATTTAGAGCACTATAATTTGATGCAAGGATGTGCTTAGAAATAAATGCTTAAGTAGCTGTGTATGAAATATGGGTTTGTCTCAGGAGACAGCAACAATTTTATCCCTGGAGTATAATGTTTAGTTTAGCTTTGCTCTCTTAGGATAATATGTCACTAGACGGCCGATGACAAAGTGATCAAAGTTTGAATCAAACGCAGGTACACATTCTACCTGGCCTTAAAAAATCTATTCGACAGGTAAAGCCCCTTCAAAAATGGTGAGGGTGCAGGAAGTACGGCCGTTCTAACAGACATCAGTTGTGCTAAAGACATCGAGGTTCGAATACCGGTGTGCGCGCCATCTAAATTTGTATACTTGCATCGATGGGCGCACGGTCTAAGGCGGCACTATACGACCGATGACAGAGTGATTGACGTTTGAAGCAAATGCGGGGTACACATTTTACCTGGTTTATAAAAATCTGGTCAGCCGGCAAAACCACCCATTTTTTCATTGGTATGCTCCCAATCGATGGTCGCCTGGTCTAAGGCGTCACTACGGGGGAGCGACGTTTGAGACCGTGTATTTAACTCTGGAGCATTGGACGGACGCACACCTACTTGATTATTACTTGTTTAATTCTAGACAATTTGAAACTATCTCGTAAATACTCTTTAAAATTAGTACCGCTGCAACTAGCAATAAAATTAGTACCGCTACAACTAGCTATATATAGTTTGCTGCTACAATATGATCTCTCACGCAAATCAGCACTTATTTCACTCTTGCATGACGAGCATAGTACGAGTGGCAGCTAAATACAGCTCATTTCAAGCCCCCACTGTTACTTTTTCCATAACAGATAGCGCTACAATCTCAAAATCATCAGGGGGAGAGACCGAAATCTATATTGCCTATGATAATTATATTTTGTTGAGCCAAAAGTCCCGGGTTCGAATCCTGTGTTAATGACTGAGTAATCATAAATAAACAACTTTCGGTACTAATAATTATATCGCTTTTTTTTAGCCCGAGAGACAGAACTTTATATTTGTTGATGTGCCAAAAGTCCCGGGTTCGAATCCTGTGTCAATGACTGAGTAATCATAAATAAAAAACGTTCAGTACTAATAATTATATCGCTTTTAACAAGAGAGACAGAAATTTATTTTGTTGTTGTTTCAAAGTCCCGGGTTCGAATCCCGTGTCAAAGACTGAGTATTCTTTTCATGGCGTGAGCTGTAACACGACAAGGTTATTTGGCTTGGGGCGCATTCAGAGGACTTTGACAGCCCCCCCGCCCCCCCGTGACTTCAATGTCACTGATAGAGTTATGGCAGGAGGAGGTCGTGGGTTCGAATCTCGCTTGGGTGATTTTCTACTCTCCCTAAATGCTGGTACACATCACCCCCATGGATTTAGGACGCGCTGCTAAAAAAAATGTGTCGAGGTCGGGGTTTGCTAGATACCGTTCAACAATCTTAGTGCAGGGGTTCGAGGTTTGAATCTCTGTCTGTCACGAAAACGCCTTGTTGGTGGCTAAGTAATAGCTTTGGCTACCACATTCGATGAGCTCAAGAGGTCGAGTGCCAGATAACGGGACAATGCGGAGTTAACAAGTCTGCAATGGGTTCGATGCTATTAACAAACCAGATGTTGAAATTTGATATTTCCGAGTCCATGAACTTTGGGGTTGGTGGTGGGGGAAAAAGAAAAAGGAAGTAGAAGAGGGGGGCCCGGTGAGCTGGGGGGAATTGAAAGGCAATCCAGCAGAGGCTTGTGACGGAACCAATGTTCATACTACGCCACGCTGCCATCAGAAGAGCTTCGTGTTCCACGCTCAAAGCCACGGACTTTATGCTAATAAAAAGACTCCAACACCTCAATCCTAGCCAATAATTAATTAGCAATAATCAATTAACAATCATTAATAATTAATCATCAAGAACCAACATGTCTGGGGTGGTAGGCGAGGGGGTTATAGGAGAGGTGTTGTAGGGGAGGAAGGGGAGAAAATTTCGTAATCATCACTTGGAAAAGAGGTCAGGAGGAGGGGAGGAGGGCGGGAGGGGAGGTGGAAATCAACATTGAGTAATCATCACAATACACACTCTCTACACGTAGGGGTCAAAGGTCAAAGGTCAAACTGGAAAGGTCATCCATCACCCCAGCTACTTAGGATCTATGTTCGGAGACCTACAGAATTGTAAAATTAACTTTTTTAATTTAGGGGAAAATAAAACTTAAAGCTTCATCATAATCTCGATCTTGATAATGTTCACGATAACAATTGGACTACTTTCTCTCTATATGAGAAAATAAATAAATCTATAAAAAAAATTGCTTTACTATATTTAAATCACACATTTAAACTTTTGAATAGTTATTTCTTAAAATTCAAACATTTAAATTTAAAATAAAGTTAATATTTAAATTCCACATAAGATTGAAATTAATTTTTCTAAAATATATTAAACAATCTCAACTTTTCAAATTTGGAGTAAAATATGTCGGGACAAATATTTTACATTTCACAGGTCTATAGCTAGGATCATTTCAAGTTAAATAAAACATTTTATTCAGCACAAAGATTAGCTATTAACTAGACCTAATAACTATATTTTTCACTAGTTCAGAACATTATGAAAAAAAATCTACTTAATGAGCCATAGACCGGGATATAAAATGCCTCGCTATTTTATAATTGATAATTTCCATTAATGAGGAAAATATTGTCGTTTATTCCAATGTCAATAAAAATAAGTTTTATAATGCACAAATTTATTATATATATATTAGTGAAACCTTAAGAATAATATAGTACACTTTTATATCTCAACTAAGGTAGTTTTGTTCTTACACTAACCACATGGGCAAGATAACCATTGGGAACGACAGTTGCTCCGCAAGCATTTTATTTTTAAGATAGCGATAAGAAACGTTACCAGGACTATTTAAATTTAAAGTGACTTAGTAATGAGAAAAGCAGGATATACCATAAATATTTCACATAGTAAAACCCGTCAGAAAGGTCACCAGCCTTGTCCATATAAAATATAAGTGTCATCAACAAGGCAATAATTTTCAAATTTGGTGACAGTAAAACTCAAATATAAGACATATGTATACATCAGAGTGAAAAGGTATCAAAAGTAAAAAAAAACAAAAAAAAAAACTAGTGTGTATAATGGTTTCCAAACAAGACACTATAACAATATATTAATGTCTACATTAAAGTAAATTGATTATTAAAGTGTTAAACTTTGCGTGAAAAACAGTTTGAAACTAAAAACTTTTATAAACTTTGGAAATTCGTGAATATAATAAGACACTAGAACTTTTTGTTATAATTAATTATTTTTCTGTATAAACAGTTAATGTTTAAAACTTCATGTTTGATTGCAAACAATACATTTTATTATCGTAGGAAAAATCACAATTTTTGTTTGGGGAAACGGAAACAATGCATGCGCTAAACTGGGCCCATTAATTAATTCTAATTTTATTTTTTACTTACTTTTATTCTTGCAAAACTATTAAGGTGCAAAACGCCATACTTGAGTGCAAAACGGTGCAAATCAAAACTTTTATATCAGCATTAAAAAAATATATTTTTATTTTAATATTTTGGGGCTACTCTTAACTTGCATCCCTCCCCTCCAAACATAAACAATCGTACAGTTTCTGGTAATAGTTTGTAAAACTTAGTACTTGAGTGCAAAATGGTGCTAAATAGGTGGAGAACGATGGCATATTTACAATCTTTTTGTATGTTAAATAGTTTTTTCTCGCTAATCTATTAGGATGCAAAACGCCATACTTGGGTGCGAAACAGGCCTTATAAGATGGCGTGAAAAAAAGCCAACATTTTGACAGTGCCTACTCTTAACTTGCCCTCCCCCCCCCCCACCCCCCAAACATAAATAGTCGTACCGTCTCTGGGCTTAGGATGCAAAGCGTAATACTTGGGTGCAAAACGGCGCAAAATAGGTTCAAAACTGTGGTATATTTAAATTTTAATTTTGAGGGAGTGGGGGGCAGCTTAAGTGATCTTGTAATAAACATTATTTAAGTACGCAAATACTTTATACCCTTTTTAGAGGTTCCTCGGTCCAAGCCCTGGCCAGAATACAAGTTTTTTTGAATGTAAGATTGGATATAGATAGATAGGGTTCCAATATTGGGAATCGTAGCCTAAGTTTATGTAAAACAAAATTAAGAATAACATACATTTTTATCGTTCTAATAGAAAATAAAAGAAAGGGGAAATATACGTTTATTGAATTGCGCGATACCATTCACTTTGTATTTTTACGAACGGACTTGTTTAATGTTCCGTTAATCTCTTTTTTTGTGTGTGTTGTTGGTGCGTGAAAACATCCTACGCTCTTTGACGTCACCTAGCTACCAGAATGATCCCAAAATAGCGTGTGCGCTGTGCAATCCTCTTCCTTGCTCCAAATATACATCCGACTCGGGTCAGGAGCTAGTTGTCGTCGCATTCTCTGAAAGTCCACTTTAGTTAGTCAAAGTTCCGAGTGCCAATCGAACGCTGCTTAGTCCGAACTTAGTGAAATAGTACAAATAATATTGACTGGATCCAGCAGTAGTCTTCAAGTGGAGAGTAAGTGAACTCATCTGCTTATCTTTCAACACCATTCCCCTTGTCACAGAAAAATAAAATGACCACTGCGTTTAGGCTCATTGGTTCTATTCCACTGTTGATCTTTTTTTTAGCACTGCATCTGACTACTTCTTCAGGCTATACGCGTATGTACTAGTTACGCTAATGAGTTAGGGATGAGGAAGGTTGAAATTATAGCAAGTGTATTCGTATTCCTTTAGAAAATACACACTCAGTACACCCGACCGGGATTCAATCCCATATCTCCCTGTCATTAGCAGCCTAGTCTAACACGAGAGAGATGCCTTAGACCATGCAGTCGCCGAAGCTGGTGTCAAATAGTTAAATAATTGTGCTCTCTTGAGTTAAACTTTGTTTTTGAAATTCCGCGGTAGTATTCAAGATGAGTGAGACAAAACTTGGATGGTGGAGGGATGAAAACTGACTGTGTTATTTTCTGCAACTGGATGGTCTTTTCACACAAAATTTATTTAGGAATAATTCTACTCTTAGGATAGTTGCAACCCAGAATAAATTATTGTGAAATATATCCAGTTTCACTGGTGATCCGTCTGTACATTAAAAATAATTTTACTCTGTAGTAGTGGTTAAGTGGTCTAAGTCATGATGTTTGCATTGCTGATAATCATAGTTAACAAGAAGGTCAGATGTAGAATAACAGCTGGGTGTATTTGGCTGGTTCCCATTATTGGGTTAGTTGATGTGCTTACTTTCCTCATACTCTCTCCAAGCTAGTGCGGTAACACTGCCTATAAATTATCCTACTCATCCTTACCATTTGAATTAAGTCATTGACAACCTCTTTGCTAAGTTTTAAAGAAATACTTGACTTCTTATCCCTCAGTCGATGTGATAAGGATATAGGTCTTGCCACAAGATCTCATCCATGTTTTCCATATTGTTATTTTGGAACTCAACTGAATTAAGGATGACTTATTTCAAATGCAATAGTTCACTAATGTCCAAACTATCATAAATGTGATCTCTAGCTCTTTACAATTAAAAAGTTGTCATATATAAATAAAATAATTGTTGAAACTCAAATGGATTGTTTGAGATCCTCTTGTGGAGAGTAATGATTTGTTTCACTGGAGTTGTAGAATGGGTATTGGAGTGGGGAATGCACATTAAATATTTCTGACATAGAGTGGTATATTATTTAAAACTATATGATACAAAAAATACATTTATTTCACCATTTGTAGAATATTATTTTACCATTAGGGATATTTTACTAAATACAACAACCAATTTTTTGGTAGATTACATTATGATTTCCAATTTGTTTACTAACAACTAACTTTATATTAAGGCATTAAAAAAATATATTCTTCTCACTCTGTGATCTTATACAAGAAAATGTGGGTTACCAAGAACCAGTTAACGGATAAAGACCTACATATTTAATAAATACAAACCAAAACAAATTTGACAGCACTCACTGAATACAATAATATGATTGTCTATATAATACTGTGATGGTATTTCACATTTACATATTCATGTAATAATTTTTACATCCATTACTGTTTACAGTCTGTGGCCTGGGTCAATTTTTTCATTTAAGCCATATATTTTCCACTACCGGCTTGTTAGGCCTGTCGTAGCTTTATATACCTTATAATCAATCTAACTTAAGACTAGGACAGGCACAACATCCAGTCCCCGGCCGGTGATTCATCACTGTGAAAGGGTAGACGACCCACATTTCACCAATGCTAATGTTTTCAGCCATTCCGAGAGTTTAATCGGACCCTTAGATCAGTAGACAGATAAGCAACCAACTGAGCTAAGGTGTCAGTCCCACGTAGCAAACAGTTCTCTGTTTTTTAATTTTATTTTAATTGATGTTAGATTAGCTAATACGATTGCGCCAGGATGTTGGTTACTAGTGACTTGGAACAGTTTAACTTAAATAAAATAGGACGGAAAGGATTCATTTAAAGGACATTAGACTATATTCGCATAGAGAGAGATGTTAAAAACAAAATGGTATAATAAACACGTTCATCCCTTTAGAGGCATTACTCTAATCTCTGTGATTAGAGTTACGAACAGCTTAACTATTTTGATATAATCATTATGATCAATATTCTACCTTTGACATACACTTGGCCGGATAAATGACTTTTAGTTGATTTATGTGGTGTGAGACCAGTTTTGGTAGAGGAATAAGATGAAGTAAAGTTAATAGATACTAAATATGTATCAGTGGGCATGCAAAATAAAGGCGTCAAGCTCATCTAGTCCAATCTAGTTTGCTTGTAAGGTCAGGGTTCAAACCCTTAGTCATTTATACTGAGGGTTTATTTTTCTAAATGGTTTCACAGTTTCCATGCACACAAATTAATGTAAACTTCCTCTTCATTCTAGCTTCCTCATCGATACTCCTTTTAGTTTATTTAAATGAAGGTAGCTTAGACTCCGTGTAAATAAAAATATACTAAATTACGTAGATGGTGGCTTAGCGAAATTAAAATAACTATAGTGCCTACCTAAATTATGGAGCTGATATAACATGAATGGTGGTGACATTACACTTCATATTCAAGTTAAATGATTGGTTCATTTTGAAAACATGCATGTTAAAGAAAGTTGTATAGTTTATTGTGAAATTAAAATCTGGATTAGGATTTGTACTAAGAATTATGTTAGTCTACTGATCAATCTGTAAAGGAATATTTGGCTCTAGTCCAAGGGCTGTGGCTAAACTGATTTCGTAAATATTTTTTAAATATATATATATATATATATATATATATATATATAAAGAGAGGGGGGAATGGATATATATATATATATATATATGAGAGAGAGAGAGAGGGAGAAAGAGAGAGAGAGAGAAAATAAAATATTAATGAAATATGAACCACAAATTTCATAATTCTTTTTTTGAAACAAAACAAAACATCTACATATGAAATTATATTGTGGAAAAATCATAATGATTGGTAAATTTACAAAAATATAGGCTTAATATATGAAATAGCTATCTTACTAAACCAAACTTACAAACGGAGTCTAATGTCACTAAAAATGCTATTGGTTTTTTTTTTCAGCTATAAGTTTAATTTTTTCTTTATCATATTTTTTACTAGGAAACAGTGAGAGAGACCTAACCTGGTAAATGTAAACATTTTTGCCTGCATGCATTTTATTCGAATACCAGCATAGGTGGGGTCTTCTTCACCAGTGACAAGAATGTTGAGGTTTGAATCCATTTCGGGTAAGCTGTGAGTAATTTTTCCTAAATGGTCTCACACAATTTCTACCAGGAAATACTGGTACGGTACATATTGACTCAATTCAAACTCCCTCCTTCCTACCAAATTTATGTAAATATCCAGATTACTTGGACGTTTAATAATACCTGTTGAAACAAAAAACATTATTTGTCTTTATTAAGTATTGTTTCTTAAAAAACTTATAGTAAATACTGTGACAAAATGAACATAGTATTTTATCTAAAACAACAATCTATCCTTAGCTATATTTAAAAATAGCAAAATCGTATGGAAGTGAGTGACCTCTTCAAATGACGATCTATGATGACCTCCAGAGAAACCACGTTCAAATCTCGATTTCTGAATTAAATAAGAACATTATCTGTTATACTTAATTTTCCTACAAATGTACATTTGAATCACCTTTTAGCAAATACAAACATATTTTTGTGGTCAACATTAATAATATTTTAGTAATTTTTAGTGGTATTTTATAGCTAATAATAATAATATCTATCAAAAGTGACAGAGATGCAGGTCACATGATTTGACGTATTAATACGTTAAAGTAGATCTAATAGCGTTTTTATCTGTCAGAGATGTTCATTCCTAAGAAAATTTGGGTAAAGTTTATACCCCCTCCCTCTCCCCCTCCACACTCTTTGAGAGATCCCATTTATATTTATTATTTTAAAAAACAAGTTATTACCGTTCAAACAATAGCACTCTGTTACAATATAGGCTAGGACAAGGGCATTTATGACAAACACGTTTCGGTGGTCACCTGGTCTAAGACAGTGATAGTGAACCTAAGGCCTTTTAGTGTGTTCGTTGAGGCCTTTTCACATCATTTTTCCTTTCATGTATTTCCATCGTTAATACTTTATACATTCTCAAAAAACCTGTATTTTAATTAACTAAAATAAAATTATTTATTTATTTTAAAATCATAATGTTGGAAAATTAACTGCTCTTATCGATATATCTAACTATATTTGACACACTAACATATTTTGACAAAATTTACTATATTCTACATGACGAGGGCGGCTTTGTGAGGAATACGTAAAGTGACATACGGCCTTCTAATTCCAAAAGGTTTCTCGACCTTTCTATAAGACGTCACACTTTAAATAGAATGGTTGGCCTATGACGGGAAGATTAGGATCCAAATCTCGGTTGGGTATAATGTTATTATTATTATTATTATTATTATTATTATTATTATTATTATTATTATTATTATTATTATTAGCACCGCGTCTTACTACCCGTTCGGGTTATACGCACTTACGCTAATGTGTAATGGTAGGGTGATTGTGAGATGAAATGAAGGACCTACAGTTTAACGTGGAATCCGAACCACGGTGGAGGCCTGGCATTCCCCGCATTCACAAAATGTCTTTTCAGAAGTGAAGGAAGGGTTTGGTAATCATATAAATCTGTGCCGGGACCGAGGATTGAACCCGGCCGCCAGCACAGAAGTCTGACACCTTACCCCTAGACCGCCAGGTCACCTATTGGGTATAATGAAAGTGTTGTTTTTTTAAATGGTTTCCCACGTTCCCTACATGTTAATGCTTTCATTTTTTCTCTAAATGCAACCTTACTCATCCTTAACCCAATAGTGTAAATATTTTGATAGCTCGAATGGGAAATAAGACACTGGGCACCAACATATTAGGACAAAGGGCATTTGGTGATAACAGAATGCTGACTCAAGCTAGTTATCTAATCCAAGGGGACTAAAGAACAAAGTTGAATTTTAAGGAAATGCTCTATATCTAGCCTGAACAGTTTATGGGAAAACCCATGTAATAAACTCCACCCAGATGCGCACATTCAGTGATCCAATATCGTCTTCCCGAGCTAGAACCAAGTCCTATAATGCACATCAGAGTATACCGGTTTCAATTAAGAATTTCTGGCCAATGTTTGTAAATAAAATGTGTCTATTAAATTATTATTATTATTATTATTATTATTATTATTATTATTATTATTATTATTATTATTATTAGCACCGCGTCTTACTACCCGTTCGGGTTATACGCTCTTACGCTAATGTGCAATGATAGGGTGATTATGAGATGAAATGAAGGACCTACAGTTTAACGTGGAATCCGAACCACGGTGGAGGCCTGGCATTCCCCACATGTGTCTATTAAAAATATTCAAACGGCACTATTGGTTAAAAGAGATTCATTTTCTTATAACACTATTTATAAAGTTATATTGAACTATATAAACCAAGTCTTTGATGTGGTAAAATATTAAAATGGTTAAAATTTAATTTTGTTTTTATATTTTTAGGGGATTTTACTTTTTAGTATAACTTTTATAAACACTTCTGCACTGTTAATTTTCCTTATTTTACTATAAATAAAACTATATCGGAAATGTTGAGTTGGCACTGAAACAGCACGTTAAATACTGGTTATATTCAAGTATTTTTCACACCTCCCGACAGTTATAACCGTCAGAAATAGCTCAGCATCCGCCTCTTTGATTTTCCCCATAAAGTTCGGGTTTCAAATTACGACCAAAGACGCTTGAGGGTAAATTAATCATTCACTAACTAAGTCACTCTATGGCATTAGGAACCCGAAAGTTCATTGCTGCATTTATAAAAGTTATATCCACTCCACCCCATTACACCCTATCACTTTCAGGTTCATTCTAATTATATCTCCCATCTGCATCTAGGTCTTCCCAATGGTCTCTTTCCAGTGGGTTTGTCAGTCAAAAGCTTAAACAAGGTTCTAAGTTCTCCCATTCACGCTGCATGTCGTGCCCACCGTAATCCACGAGACTTGATTATCCTATTTATTATTATTAGCACCGCGTCTTACTACCCGTTCGGGTTATACGCACTTACGCTAATGTGTAATGGTAGGGTTATTGTGAGATGAAATGGAGGACCTACAGTTTAACGTGGAATCCGAACTACGATGGAGGCCTGGCATTCCACACATTCACAGGGGTGAAGGAAGGGTTTGGTAATCATATAAATCTGTGCCTGGATCGAGGATTGAACCCCGGACCCCAGCACAGAAGTCTGACACCTTACCCCTAGACTGCCAAGTCATCTTGATGATCCTAACAATGCTTTGGTATGAGTAAAGGGTATGTAATCATTTGGTGATTTTAAATATGTTTTTTTCATACAGTTGAGGGATGGAACATTACTTTATATCAACTATGATTATCCTGTCGCTTTAAATCATTTACTGTAGTTTGAGGATAGCCCGAATGAGCAGTAAAATGTGTAACACTTAAATAAAAAGTCATAATACTTTAAATCCAAGCTATGCCTCAATAAGAACTGTTATAATTTTTAGATTCTAGTAGGCTCAACTCTCATTCAACATCACGTAGTCGTTAAACACATTTTTAATATGTTACAAGAATCGCCCACTTTCAATTAAAATGATAACCGTATCGGTGGTCACAAAGTGTCACTCTCGCATTAGACCAGATTTTTGGTAAGGAGGAGATTGGAGTTCGAATCTCCATCAGGTTTACTAAGGCTGTATTTTTCTACATATTTTACCACTCACCCTCCATTTCTGCTAAATGATACCTTTTCCATAGGTACTTTCAATATGAGCGTGATTACGGTCCAATTTTCAAATGGAGGTCCTTTTAGAAAATACATACATATTTTTTGTGGCCAATAATAATATTATTATTATTTAGCACCACGTCTTACTACCCGTTTGGGTTATACGCTTTAAGTACTAATTACGCTAATGGCTAGGAATTGAGAAGGTTGAAATAGAGGAAGTGAACCCGCATTTGCGTAGAGGGAGAGTGGAAAGCCATTTAGGAAAAACCACCCCCAGTTCACCCGACCGAGATTCGAACCTTGATCTCCCCGTCCTCTGCAGTCGAGCTCAACACGACTGGCGTGTTAGCCAACTACGCCACCAAGGCGGGTCAAAAATAATAACATTTTACTAAACCGTTTGTTCAGGAGTTTGAAAAAGTTTTTTTTTTAACTCTCTCCCCTACCCCTAGACACATTTCGAAATGTTAAAAGAGCGTTCATTTTCATTTACTCTGGATGATGTACTCAAAGATTTAGTTAAGAGTCCACACCATGAATGTAAGCTCTAAGAATTTTTTTTAAATATTTATGATAACTTATTTTGTTTATCAATACGGGACACGGGAATAAAACTCTAAACCATTGTATTAGCGTACCATTGACCTATCAATGAGCTATCCGGTTTATTCTTGTTCTTGGCGTTATTTATCACTCATTATTATAAGTCTGAATCTGTTAAGAACTTATGACATGACCACGGTGGCTAACTAGCAGATTCTTTACGAAATATTCCAATACACTATAGGATATGTATTATTTGCTGCTTACTGCAGTAAAATTATTAAAAAATAATTTAAAAATAAAGTTTTTTTTTATTGTCAGACTGTCCAGTTTGTACTTAGGGTACTCTTTTTCAAACACAATACCCTAGTTAAGAATGAGAGCATTTTATTTAATGTACAGTACACCTGCATGGCTTTGGGTTTTGGTTTTTATGATTTCATTCACATTTTATTTTCCATTGATTTGTATATCATCGACAAATTATGTTTTTTGATTTCTCAGCTATTCGACTGAGCTAAGGTATCGGACCATATTTCATTAATGCATGTACTAAACATCATAACGGTGTAAGCTTGGCTCGTATAAGATACTGGACTATTTGACCAAGGCTGTTGTTCCCTAAAGTTTTATAAAGTAGTGTTCTTATACTATTTGGAGTAGTCAAACTGTTTCCCAAATTACATAATCTATTTTACCCTCGTCTTACTAACCATTCTGGCTATTCACATAACTACACGAATGAGTAGGGGTGCGAAAGGTATAATTTTTTAGGAAATGTTCTTACATTTTTGTGAAGGGAGAGGGGAAACCCTTTCTCAGTACACACGAATGGGATTCGAGCTCTGAACTCCTGGTTTCCAGTGGAAAAGATTGATGCCTAAGCCTGCTTTGCATATCTATGGGGATTTAAATTAGACTATTAGTTGAATAATGTTAGGTAGGGGCCTATATGTACACCAATAGATTTAATAAAAAAAAATTAATACTGTTTTTATTTGATAGAGACCTATCTAAAGATGTGATGGTTGGATACTAATATATCCTCATTAAAAGTGTTATTTATTTCTCGCTAAAACACAGCTGACTTTAAATATAGCCATATCCTTGATAAAAGGTCGCACAATCAAGTGTATTCCAAATCTCTTCCAGCCTCTAAAAGACGGCCATCTTCCATTAACAAAGTCAATTCTTGAGATTTAGGTGCATTGGGTGTGACTTTACACAGGCGACCTTCACTGGATATAACTTATTTTCTCGCTTTGCTAATGCAGGTGCTTTTTATTCAGCCTCCTCTTATTCTACATGCTGCATTGATTAAATAATTTGCTGTACTGTTCTTAAACGTATAAAGACAAAAACAACGTAATAAGAACACTATTACAATCATTAATAATAAACTAATAATATTCTTCTTTGCAAAAAATCTGATCTTTGTCTCTGATCATATTGTAGTATTTCCAGTTTTTGGAAGCTCAAATGAACATTTTCTTACCAGTGGGCATATTTTACAGAAAAAAAAATACTAGATTTCGTTTAACATTCGTCAAGTCATGTAATTTGCAGCTGTCATTTTTGATAGATATTATCAATTCACATAAAATAACACAAATAATGTTATAAAATGTTTACAATATTGAGCGCAAAAAAGTTTTTATTTTCTAAAAGATTCTCCAAATGTCCATTCTCAAGAAAATCCAGGAATAGGTAATACCTGATTATTACGTCATATTATGATTGCCAGTGAAAAAGCGAAAAAGTCGATTTCCTCAAAATTAACTCTAACAATTTTGATTAAACTTCATTTATAAACATTAATAGATATTTTAAACAAAATGGCTACCTTCAATATTTCAGCAAACTGACTTTAAGAGCTCCAGTCTGATGCGTAAAATCTAATTTTTTATCATATCTCCGAAACTATTTGAGATTTTAAATTACTGATCATTACAAATATGTAGAACTATTTATAATACAAATATTTTATAAGAAGCATATTTTTATAAAACCAATAACTTTCAAGCTATACGCAAATATATATAATTTTTAACTTTTCGAACACAAAAGGTAAAGTTTGCAATACCGTCTGTCTGTGTGTCTATTTAAACTTAAAATTAAGAGTAGTTTAATAAACAGCAAAATGAAAAAAAATTGATTTTCTCAAAATCGACTCAAACGATTTTGATTAAAATTTGTATCTAGGCGTTGATTAAGATAATAAATAAACTGGCTATTTTCATTTTCCCATGAAAATTACTTTTAGGGTATTTTACAGAAGCATAAACTTCCGTATCTCCGCAACTATTTGATATACAAAATAACTTTTCATTGCAAAATTGTAGTACTATTAAAAATAAAAAGCTTTTGTATGAAATATATTTTTATTAAACCAACGGTTTCTGAGATATTGGCAAATATATTAATATCATTTTGTGAGCTTTAGTTGTTAAGAGATACTTACTCAAGTTTTAACGCAATAATTCTCCAATGCCATAGAGTAATTAAATATAAGTAAGTCTCTCAAAAAGTTTATGTTGTGGTTCTTTAAACCTCTTAGGAGAAATGTTTGTACAACAATGATCTAGCTCCAATATAGACTCAATAGTCAATATTTACATGTTTTATTTGTCAAACTTTATAAATGAGGAATTTAATAGCAATGCGATGGCATGAAGATTTGCAACACCTATTAAAATGTCGAAAGTTTTAATCGGAAGTAGAAATTTCAATACAAAGTGTTAACCCTTGTAGACCCAATATTGATCTTTTTTATCGGTCTAAACATAAAAATGAGGACTTTAATTCTTTAAAAATAAAATTATAAAATTTAAAACAGGGACTAAGAAAAAAGTTTTACATAAGTATAGTGCAATTTATGCTTGGTTTTGCTAGTGTATATTATTTCGTTTCACATATATTACGAGTTTTGGGTAAATATCTCAATTTTTAAACAATAGAGCGAGAAAGTCCGTGCGGAGTTCCGTACCATTTATTTTTCATCCAGGCGTTAATTGTCTCGTGGATATAACTAGTTCCCTGACATTTCACTAAACAAACCACGCTGTTGGGAATATACGTAAAACTATATCCCTGGTAGCGGAGCATGCACCCTGCACTAGACTATCGCAGGTTTTCGCCATCACTTCTGTCGAGGGATTTTTACTGCTCTTATTTCCACTCAGTAGGGCGGCTCTGGCATTTATCTTTTGTGAGTATGCTTGAAATTTCCCCACCCTACTCTCTTTCTTTCAAACTAATACGCATGATAAAGTGTATAGGTTCTGACCTGACGCACAATTTCTATCCATCCCTATTTTATCTTAGTTGCACATGTGAGGGAGCAGTAGTATATTCGGCTATCAAACGTGGCAGTACGGGCTTTGGGGACCCGTTGCATCTGTCAGAAAGGTCATTCATTGCAAAACCATGGACTGGACAACATCACTTGAGGGAATAAACTGGTGCATCAAACACGGATGTTCAACTTTTTAAACCCTCCCTTGTCTCCTCTTTCCCTATCCTTCCAGCTCACCTTGGTCTCTCCCCAAGCTCTTCACTTCCTCCCCCTCCCCTCCAGCTAACCGAGCTTTCCCCTTCTTACTGTCCATCCACCTCTCTCTATCATCAAGCCTACCCCTTCTTCCCCTTCAGATCATCGTGGTCTCTCTGCAAGCTCTTCTCTTCTTCTCCTTTAACTCAATGATGACTTTCGCTGAACCCTTCCCCTCTATTTCACCATGATCTCTCGCTGATATACTCTATTCACCCCTCTCCTCCATCTCACCCTGGTTTCACTCGAGCTTCCCCCTTCTTCCCCTCCAAATCACCATTGTCTCTCACCTAGTTTTCTCTTTCTTCCCCTCCAGCTCACCACGGTCTCTCACCGAACCTTCCCCTTTCCCTCCTGATCAGCACTTTCTCTCACTGAGCTTTCCCATCTTACCGTCCAGCTCGCCGTAGTTTCCTACTGGAATCCTATCTTCGCCCCTCCACCCTTTCCACTCACTACAACCTCTTACAAAGTCATCCCCTTCTTCCCTACAGCTCAATACGGTTTCACACCAATTTTTCCCTTTCTTCTTCTACAGCTTCTTTCTTCTTCTACAGCTCACCACGTTATCATTTAAGGAAGTTTCTTTCATCCCCACCAGCTCACCACAATCTGTCACCGGGATTCCCCCTTTTCCCCCTTCAGTTCACCGTGATGTCTTGCCGAGCCTTCACCCCCACTACCCCCCTTCCTATTTTGTTTTCTCCTCGTTCCTTGCCTCTATGGGCTATTCTAGTCGCGCGGGGAACATGAAGCATGAACGTCACCAGTAGGAAGAGGCCACCCACTCTAACCACCAGGGGTACTCCACCTAATCCAAAACCCTACAAGTCGGACCAATCCAAAACTTACACAAGTACTAGTCAGAAAAGGAATAATTAATTAATCCAACAGCTGGGGACGTTGACAAAGTTCTACAAACATAGGGCAATCCCATACTCATATAAATATGTTGAATGATTTATTTATATTTAGCACCGCGTCTTACTACCCGTTTGGGTTATACGCTCTAAGTACTAACTACGCTAATGGATTAGAAATTTGGAAGGTTGAATTAGAGGAAGTGAACCCGCATTTGCGTGGAGGGAGAGTGGAAAACAGTTTAGGAAAAACAACCCCCAGTTCACCCGACCGATGTTGAATGATGTATTTATCAAAACACACATCTATATATGTATCTACTGTACGTATACATCTGTAGTTGTATGTGTTAATGTAGATATACGTATATTACATTACTAAATAAACACTTCTATTCTTTATTATTTTCTAAACAATTTAATATCAAGTTGATTTCATTTATATATTTGTATTAGTGGCGTTCTATTAGATGAAAATGTTAAAAGATGTGCATGTAAATTGTTTAAATTAAAAAGAAACTATTTAATATAATATCATTAATTTTATGTAACGAATTTAGTTTTGTGTTTAAAGCTATAATAATTTATTTTTGTAAGATCTCGACCCACAGCTTAGCCCAAGGAGATTAATTATAGCTCTCATATATTTAATCTCAATCTTAATAAATAACCTCTCAAGCAAATACTAATTAAATAATTATAATTATAGTTAAAATGCTATTATGGTTGAATATAGAGAAGTTTGTAATTTTAAACTTTCCCCACATTTCACTTAAGCTATATCAGTAATTAAACTTTAATTTCAAAAAACCTCTATATCTATCAAGCACAGTCAGTATTGACATTGATAATATTATTTAGCCAATGATGATACTGAAATAAATAATTTTCCCCGTCTTAAATTGTTACATAATTACAATGGAAGTAGTTTCTTCTTGGGGTTTCAAACTCTCTTTAAAATCGAATTCCAGCAAAATCAATTTTGTAAACACTTTTGGTAATTGGGACTTCCCTGGAAAATTAATAAACGAATACAATGATTTTATACGTATTTACAGTAAAACAAAAGTGTGTCCTATTACTTGTTGTGAATTCTTTGAAACAAATATTCAGATCTCAAACTAGTGGTTTCTAACTAAAGGATCGTGGACCATCTTTGGTTCATGTTGCTATGTTGCTCATTTTTAACATTTTATTTTCTTCACTTAAGAAGTTGTTAGTAAGGTTAAATTTATATATATATATATATATTCTTTTAGTTTAATGTTATACGATAGCTCTTTAAAATTTGTTATTTATTCTACATATTTATACGACTAAAAATAAAACTCGTAAGTTCGAAATGTCATAAGTCGACTAAGTCTGTATTTACATGTCAACATGCATTTATAATAATTATTACTAACTGTGTATGCCAGTGTGTTTCCTGCTATACATTATTTTCCCAAAATAAGGTACAAGTATACGTGTGCCTTACCCAGGTTCTTTGAAACGTGTAATATTTGATGTCCCATCATATTATCTTTTCTTCCACTCAACTTTAAAAAATATTATTATTATTATTAGCACCACGCCTTACTACCCGTTCGGATTATACGCAATTACGCTAATGTGTAATGGTAGGGTGATTGTGAGATGAAATGGAGGACCTACAGTTTAACGTGGGATCCGAACCATGGTGGAGGCCTGGCATTCTACACATTCACAAGTTGTGATTAATTCACGTCTTGTCAGAGGTGAAGGAAGGGTTTGGCAATCAGATAAATCTGTGCCGGGACCAAGGATTGATTCTCGGACCTCCAGCACAGAAGTCCGACACCTTACCCCTAGACCGCCAGGTCACCGTTATTTTTTATTCAATGACAGTTAAGTTAGATAAATGGAAAAAATCACATTTAAAGTGTGAATTGGTTCTCCATATATGTTCCAATACTATCCTTTATATTTCAATTTGTAAGTGTGTAAATTTATAATGTAAAATTTTGTATTGATGATGTGTATTATTCAGTTGGAGAGAAAACTCGGCATTGAATAACATTCTCAATATAATAATAAAAAAAACTATTTAATTTTTTTTAAATAAATTTATAATGTACCTCATTTATGTATGTCCTATCATATGTTATTGATTATAGGAACCTCACAAAGTATGTGTTATATATATTTAATGTAGATACGTTAAAATTTGGTCTGAAGCTTTTTGGTTAAACTTTGAATCCGTTTGCCACTAAAGATATGTTGGGATATGCTGTCTTAATGAGAGATACGAGTTGTAAATCGTACTTGAATGTACAGTACATTACAATTACACTAAAAGAGAGAAAGATTACCTTTTTGGTCTCTTTATGGCGGGGATGAAGAATCTATGGCACGATACCGAGTGACACATGAACGTGATTTGAATGGCATGCAAAATAAAAAGATAAACTGTGAAAAAAAAAAATTCTGTGTGGTGTGGAACTTTTTGAAATTAATATTATTATTTCAACAGTTATATCGTTCAATTTTTTCCTTTCACTTTTTATTTATCAATAGAACTTCTACATAACACCGTGACACTATGTTTAAGGGTGA
The DNA here is from genome assembly GCA_039000515.1 of Timema cristinae. Taxonomy (NCBI): domain Eukaryota; kingdom Metazoa; phylum Arthropoda; class Insecta; order Phasmatodea; family Timematidae; genus Timema; species Timema cristinae. The sequence continues at coordinate 42,036,171 of JBCFYV010009882.1, forward strand.
GTGGTGCCGCTTTAAGAGATGGCACACACTATACTAGTTTGAAAAATGCAACTAACCATTTAAGTGACACATTGGTAGGAAAAGATTCACCATCCCTGCATTAGGGTGTTACTTATAAGAGGTGAACGAACATAGTACAATCATTCCAAGGTAAGGCTGCTACTGTTCAAGGTAAACGGAGTGTCCCTCTATACAGGGATATTTATATATTCAGGTAAAAACATAAACAGGTTGTAGAGGTTGACAATACAAGTATATCCATACACACTTTGGTGGCCGTGTGATATAACGCGCTACTTTTGTGTTGGACTAGACTGCTGATGACAGGGTGATTGAGGTTTGAATCTCAGTTGATTGTACTGAGGGTGGTTTATCTGAAATGGTTTTTCCACTCTCCATACACGCAAACGCGGGTACACTCATTGTAAATATAGCCTTCCCAATCCCTAAAGCCATTCGCGTAATTAGTACATAAGAGTATAGCCCAAACGGGTAGTAAGATGCGGTGCTAAAAAAAAGTATTTCTACGCAATAAACTTGGAGTTGGCGATGCCAAGTGACAGCACTTTAAGACGTCAAATTTTGCACTTTATGCACCTGTGGTGTAGGCAAAACATGCAGCACACCGTGCAAACCAACACAGGCATCCCCTCCACTCCCTCTCTTGACATACACAATGGTGCCAGCGTAGTAGAGGGACAACATAGATATCTTTGAAAGAAACCAATTTGTAATTCCTAATGGGCACCTTCTGCCAGCCAAATAAATGCCTGTTACTAGTCATTTATTTACACCACACTTTATCTGCTGAAGATTGGTGAGTAGATTACTCTCTAGGTGTAGGCCCTATACAACGCCAACTTTAACGTCTCGTAGCACCGCCATTTGCGTTGCCAACCTCAGGCTCATTACGTGGAAATACTTGTCTTGTCACCACCTACAACCTGTATTTTTTTACCTAGTGATCTGATCCTGTGTATTTAAAACGTGAAGCAGTTCCATTCGATAATGGTATCCAGAGCAAAACCAAAGAAATTTTAATCATCTTTTTAAATTTGCTCATAATTATTTATTTTAGAGAATATACAAAGGAGGTGGTTTCTAACTGGAAGTTAAAATTAAAATAGGAATAAGTGTTATACCTAGATTAATTTAACTTCCAATTTACATTTCTAAAAAATAAAGGCTACAATTGAGAGAAGTCATTGAAAAATGGATTGATGCCTTATTCGTCAATGGGCTTGATAGTTATTTAAGGTGCGGCCAAAATTGATAAAATATTTATCCAGTAGCAACATAGAGTTTAGTTTTCTGCACATGCTAATAACAACAGATCTTGAATATTTATCGAGGGTGTCCTGGGATTTTGTCAAAACTTTTTCGCTTTATCTAAAAAATGTTGACAACATTTCAGGACATCCTTGACAGATATTCAAGAACTGTTGATTTTTTTCAAAGAAAAATTATATTCTATAAAAACTGTAAAAATACTTGCGCTCCCTTCTGCTGCACCTTAAATAATGTGGAAATAATTGTTTTTTCTTAGCATCACGTCTCACTACCCTTTCGACTTCTACACATATGTACTAATTACACTAATGCATAAGGGATGAGGAATATTGAATTTATAAGAAGTGTAACCTCATTTTCATGGATGGACAGTGGAAAACCATAGTGAAAATACCTTCAGTACACCCGACAACCCCATCTTCGCTTCATCGGCAGTCCAGTCTATTGCGAGAGTGACGCCTTAGATCATTCAACCACCGAAGCAAGTGGAAATAGATAATTGGTATTGTTAGTTAAACGCCCAACCAGGGTACAAAAAACTAATCCAAAATGTGTGCACTGTTCCAGACTGGATCATAAAGTACATTCCTGCACTGAGCCCCACTTCAGCTGCTACTGCTTCCAGTCATTTTTACAAGCTTCTTTGTAACTGCTATTGCTGCTGTAATTTAACAATGTAAGTTGCTTCTAATGCTAGCTACTTTTGCTTTTGCTAATACCCTTACTTCTTTCGCACGCAAACTCACAAAAATAACGAATTTTCTTAAATACAATATGTCCCTAATAAATTATGATAATTAATTATGAATGCTAAAATACTATTTTATCTTCGAAAATTATTTTGCTTCTTTTCCTATTCATCATGTGCATACCTTGATGCAATTGTTTATCAAAATATGTTAATGTGAGGAATGCCAGGCCTCCACCGTGGTTCGGATTCCACGTTAAACTGTAAGTCCTCCATTTCATCTCACAATCACGCTACCATTACACATTAGCGTAAGTGCGTATAACCCGAACAAGTAGTAAGACGCGGTGCTAATAATAATAATAATAATAATAATAATAATAATAATAATTTATCAAAATATACAGTTGTTATATGAATATTAAAACTAATTAACTAGTTTATTATTGGAAAATAAGATCTAAATTAAAAATGTCCATATTTTCCACACATCCTTGAACAGTCTTTAAATATTATTATTATTATTATTATTATTATTATTATTATTATTATTAATTATAATAATAATAATAATAAAGTAAACATTTTTTCAAGCCATAATTGACTTTACAGACATGGTGGAAGACTCCGTCGTTTAAGGCACCAACATTAAATGTCATGTCATTTAGTTGAAGGGGTTGATGTTGACACTGTACTATATTCTAGTATTATTTCTTTGTGCTGCGTACTGATCCCAGCTAAATAATATTAAGACAGATACAAAGTTTATGGGTAATTTTTTATGCGTGGACTGACTATAAAGAGAGACGTGGCTCGTTCCTTCCACGCTGGCTTGTCAGTCGAGGTCTCATCTCTGATTCCAGCTCATATACAACAATCAACATACAATTTGATTGCCCCAGGCATAAAAAATACAGTTTAATATAGAAGGCGCTCTCAGTGGTGTATTGCTGAACCGCAACAAGTAGCGTTAAGTGTCGCTTTCCCTAACTAACAACTGTTCTGGCGGTATATTCAAATCTAGGCGTGTTTACTTTTGCTATTTATGATTCAAGGGGTCTGGTGTAAATAATGGTACCTAACATTTTGAATTATCATGTTGTATTTAGAATGGTTTTCAGTTGAAAATTTGGCAGAATTTGATTCCTAGGATTATAATCTTATATTATATTCTTTAATTAAAGCTGATACAACATGAAAATGCAAAATTTTATATACCATTATTTACACCAGAGCCTTTCATTTTCAAGGAAACCTAATGGAATTAAATTTGCAATATATATAAAACTAAGTAGACAGAATAATATAATAAAAAATTGAGTTTTTCTTCCAAATAGGCCTCTAGACCTTTATTTTTGGTTAAAATCATATTGATTTGTGTAATGAGGAAACCCAATACCTTTTTTTTTAAACTTCTGAAAGAAAAGGCCAAACAAACTTAAAACTGTGTTCACAAATTTTATTAATCAAACACAATATAAACAGTAATAAATATGTTGACAGATCACTTTACATTAATGTTTTTTTTTTAAATCTTCTTTCCTTACTTTAGTGGTCAAATGGTTTAAGGCAGGCAGGTCAAACTCATGGACCAAGTGTATTTTGCAGTGCTGCTTCGAGAAACAGTGTTTTAAACAGGTGTTTTTCCAAGAGCGTGTGCGGCTAAATCAGCAACCGTACTCTATCATCTTTTCTAGCCCCAGCCTCCCTATAGAAATATGTTAAACCAGCACTTTTTCATAATATTTTTCTTATTACACAAGCATAAATTTATAACATGTTATAAACTTTCCCCCCTCCAGATGAAATTCTCCTTAAGCCCATGAGGAATGACCCTGAGCATGGGACGATTCCTGGATAGTGGTAAAGAGAGCATTGACATATTAAGCCAAAGGTCCCAGGTTTGTTTCCTATGTCCTGATGTCATTTTTATATGTATGGAATTTTCCTTATTTTGTTAAATAATGCATAGAGTTATCACGTTTGTGATATTGTTGAAGGTAGAGGATGAGCCCAATACTAATGACACCAAATTTTTAAATAAAATAAGTGCAAGTAATTTGTCCTCTTAAGCTAATTTTATTGTTGAAATCTTAGGGGAAAACACACCAAAATTTACATGCACAGAAAAAAAAAGCCGAAAAACAACATGACAGTTCATCAATTAAATACGAATTTTAAAAAGGCCGGAAAAGGCCTATGATTCAGTTAAAAGAAACAATATTTTTGAAATTTTAGTTAAGCTTGGGATACCCCAAAAAAACTTGTCAAGCTAGTTGAGATGTTCGACATACTTGCGTCAAGGTACGAGTTGAATGTCACTTAACAGATTCTTTTAAAATTCATATTTGTTTGAAACAAGGAGATGCACTTTCCCCATTACTCTTTAATATAGCCTTAAGAGTATACTTAAGGTAATGCTAGAAAATAGGGAGGGTTTGACATTAAAAGGTACAATGCAGCTATTAGAATAAGCAAATGATTTAGCTTTGTTGAGTAACTGTAAGCAAACTGTTACAAGAAATGCAGAAACTTTATTAGAAGCTAGTAAGAAAATATGTTTGGAAGTAAACTCTGAAAAGACTGATTATATGGTCACATAGCGAGCAAAGATTGAATAAGATGATTTAGAAATTAGTGCAAATGGCCTATCATTTGACATGGTTAATCTGTTCCCAGATGGATCTAATTGACCTTCATTGTAATTCTGAAATATTGAAGACCAAATTAGCTTAAGTTTGTTTCTCTATTGGATTTTCATAAAAATCACTTTCCTAAGGGAATGAAAGCATTGAACAATAATGTTCAAAGAACGACATCATTAAGCGGAAGCACCTACATATATGTGGATAGTAATTTTCTTTGATGAAACAGATCAAATCAAAAGTTCGTTACCGTCTGACTGATGAACATTGAAGGAAACTTGGGAATTTGATCCTGATATTGACAAAATAGTAAAATACAGTGTCAAGTATCTCATTAAGCTGATTATGAGTGAACAGTACTGGCAACCTATTTATGTTCTCTCTTTAGGAAACATGTGTATTCTTTCAAATAAATAATTTTAGTGCATTATTGTTTGTTTTTAAAAGTGTCCCTTTACATATTGAAATTTTGGAATCTAATAGCTATTGCTTCTCTGTGACCTCAAACTTTTATGAGGAATGGATTTTCTTAAAATCAATATCCTACTGGAACTTGTTTAAGAGTAGTTGTATAAGTTTTTTATGTTATATAAGTACACTTTTCAAGCATCATCTTTTATTATAATTTTAGGCCTCTTGGTAAAATCATGAAAAGGAGGAAAAGTTAGGTAGATGGTTGTCGAAGTGGGAGGTGGAGCTTGTGGGACAGTGGGGAAGGGGGGCTAGTCGTCTTGTGGCCCGCCATCAACCAAAGTAAAAGTGACCCTCAGGTGTTAAAAGGTTGTGAATCCCTGTTCTACATGGTTGTGAAACATGGTCGCTTATCTTAAATGACAAAAATAAATTTAGGGTGTTCGAAAACAAAGTCCTTAGTAAGATATTTGGTCCAAAATGGGATGAAAATACTTGGGAGTGGAGGAGGCTACATAATGATTAATTAAATACCCTGTACTCATCACAAGACATTATTAGGATGGTCAAATTTCGCAGATTACGGTGGATAGGACACGCAGTGCCAATGGGAGAATTTAGAACCGTGTTCAGGAAATTGACCAGTAAGCCCTTTGGAAAGACATAGACGCAGATGGGAGAGTAACATTCGAATGGACCTGGAAGAAATAGGGTGTAATGAGGGGGACCGGATAGAACTAGCTCAAGATAGGGATACGTGGCGTACTTTTGTGAGTGCGATAATGAACTTTCGAGTATCTAGTTCCATAGAGTATGTAAGTAGGAAGACACAAGTAGTTTCAAGTTAATAAACCAAACCTTTCTTCTTATCTTTTGACCAAAAATCAAACAAAATATATTTATTGAAAAAATTCTATGGTAATAGCTTTAATTAAATCTATATCTCATTTATATTAGGGGTGTCCAAAGTATACTTTTTCTATTCAAAGCAAACCAAATAGAACATTCTAACATAGTCTTTTAAGGAAACCTTAACCATTCACAAAACCAAGCTAAAAACAATGAGAGTAACCAGTATGTTTGTAGGTAGCCTGTATTTTGTGGTAGCTGCATTTAATATTCCGATTAAAGTGTATTTATTTAAGTACAAAAACATAGTATGAGTCAAAGGTTCGTAACAAAACAAAATGCAACCTTTGAATTATTAATTAACCTTCTAAGTGATTTAACAAGACTTACATAAGTTATTATGATTGGTAGATAGAACCTAATTACTTACCCATTACAATGCTATGATTAGAACGAGTCACCAACATAAGTTAAAAATATTCCACATAGTAAATACTTCAATGTTAAAATGATTCATTTTAACATTATAATGTGAATCTATAAAGTTTGATCTATACTTGTTTTTCTGAACAAATCAACCCTACCACTGCTTGAGTGCACACATACATACCTTGCATATTGCATAAATATTTAAAATTATTAACTGGGATGGCATCCTATAAATTACATTCTTATTTCTAACATTAGACCTAATGTTTAAAAGCCTGGAAGCCAGATGGCTTAAAAAAGTTTTTTTTAAACAAGTGACTCAAAATATTTAACTATTGAATACACTATTTCTCCTTTAGGGCAATTTCATGGTCATGTATGGGACATTTGAATATCTTATCATTTTTATTTTCTAAAGGTTGGCAATTTTATTTTATGCAAAAATTTTACCTTTAAATAGGTCCCCCAAAAAAAAGATATATATATATATATATTTCCATGCAAAAGCTGCATTTTAAGATTTTTGCTTTCATGTACTTAATTTTTTTTTTCCATTTGTCACACAAGGGAGATACACATAGAATATGAGACATAGTACATCAATTATTCTTTTGAATTCAGACATGTCTCAGTAAATAATTTCAAAACAATTATATAATCATAATATCATCTTATATTAAACCAATACTTCAGTAATAATCTGATTCCCGATTTCCGACGAAGAAAATTTGTAGCTCTATTCCGATGGACATGATTGTTTAACTGCAAATCTACATAGACAGACTTAACATGTATACCCTACCCCAATGCACCCTTGTAAACTACCAGATACTATCATGAATGGAGACCACTTGCATCAGTGCCAGGCAATAACCAAAATACAGGATGATATACCAACCCAAATAACAAAATACTATTTGGACATTAGACGGAGAAATGGAAGGAATCCAAAATCCAGAGCATTAGCAAACAACTTACATTAACTAAAAATTGTTTATATATTTATAACCTCTCTCTGTATGTATATATATATATATATATAAGATTACTAATGATACTGATTTGATTGATTGAATATATGCACATATTTACACTTTACAAAAAGCTGTTTACACAGGCTTTCAGTATAAAAGACCTTCTTCAGCTCTTGAAAATATCATAAATAATATTTTAAAAATCAATTGGCAGTTACTTCAAGGAGCTGTGCCCATTACCACATTATTTAACATTATGGCAAATAACAAACATTAAAACTTCATTATTTGCCAATGAGTTAATTTGAACATCGGCAAAATACAACCATCACAATCGATTTTATATAACAATTCAATGTACTCTATAAATGGAGTAGCGATAAAGACACACTAGTCAAGACAATGAAAAAAAAACTATTAAATCTTTACCCTATGTCATCAAATAACATCAATCGCAATAAGTTTAAATAATGGAAATATATAATAAAATGAATGTTACAAGTACCTTGGAGGAAAATCTGATACAATATTAACATGAAAATAATATATAAAAATATTGGTAGAGAAATGCAACAAAATATTAGCTCGAAGTAAGTGGGATGCTCTACATCAGTATTAAATACCATATACAAAACACATATTAACCTAATGCACAATATGGGAATGAAATCATAATCACTGTACCTCAGTCACATCTTAAAATACTATATAAAAAGTCTAAAATCAAACCATTAGAGTAATTACAGGAGCAGTTCGCACCACCCCCATCATAGCAACACAAGCAGACACCAAAAATTCCTCAATAAAAAAAAGTCTAGTTCTATATGCAAAATTAAAGCAACCATAATATAATCATTGGGGAACATATAAATAATCCCCAAGAATCCCTAAATCCCAGAATGGATGTATATAAACAGTTAAACAGCTGCAACAAAACTATGATAGAAATGTAGTGAAAATATACCATTAATAATATTATATATTCAGCACCGCGTCTTACTACCCGTTCGGGTTATACGCTTTAAGTACTAATTACGCTAATGGATTAGGAATTGGGAAGGTTGAATTAGAGGAAGTGAACCCGCATTTGCGTGGAGGGAGAGTGGAAAACCATTTAGGAAAACCACCCCCAGTTCACCCGACCGAGATTCGAACCTCGATCTCCCCGTCATCAGCAGTCGAGCTCAACACGACAAGCACGTAAGCCAACTACGCCACCGAGGTGGGTTACCATTAATAACCATACCTTATTAGCCAAATAAAAATTGAACCTAAAGCTGAGTTGGCAGAACAAATTATAAAACATAAAACTAAACTATTCTCTGTATATACTGTATTCCTGTTAGATCAAACTCAACTAATTTTGACGAAGAATTGAGGCCTATTAATTCTGCTTGAATACAACTATCCTACCATGTAAGATCCTTTCAGAAAGCAATAATTCTCAATGACTCTAAATTAGCAAAACAATCTGTGGAATCAATGCTCCTATGATTAGGTAATATTGTACATCCACCATGTCATACACCAACTTCAAGGTCTACACAAGACTATACATTTCCAGTGGATTCCACCACACTGAAAAAAAATAAAGGCGCAAATATTCTAAAGACTAGCCTCAAAGAAATACAAATTATAATTAATAAAGCTGTACAAGCAACCATTGTTAAAGCAAGCATGGTTTTAGTCAGGTTCATATTTTTTCCAAACTATTTAAAACAAATCAAGAAAACAACTTGGATATGTGGCACCTTTCTAGAAAACCTTTGGTAAAATTTATTTTGGCTAAGCTACTTCTTGTTGCCTACTTTCTGATATTTATTACAAAGTTTCTAGGCTTGAATCTTAAGAGGATCCATTGAATAGGTTTACAAGGATTGTTTTCATGCTAAAATTCTATTAACCTTGGTTATCCATGCATAGATCATTATTTTTATAACAGACTTAATCGTTAATGTATTTACATCATGTCTGGGACCATTTAATAAAGAAACGTCTACTTCTTCCAAGATAAACTTTGTCAATATTTTAGATTTATTCATTTTGTGACAGTTTTGGGGTAATTTGTTTTGTATTGTCATTAAAATGTCTTCACAAATTAATACAAAGCCTATGTGTGGAAGGCATAATGTCTTTGGTGAATAGCGTCTAACCACAATGAAATCATGCTGTGGTTTCTCTTGTTGAGACATTAGTTCCCCCTTGCATGTTTCACAATCTTTTGTTAATGCAAATACTTTCTTTGAAATAAAACCGGTTACATATGTATGTGCTGCCACGGTGATCCTACTCTGTGGAGCAACAACTTCCTTGCATGGGGCAGTTGCATAAGAACATGTTTCAGAACTCTGTGGAGAATCTGCAAGCACATCATCTTGAAGAAAACTTCTCAGGGAGTCTAATGCCCCTTCTGTGTCATCCTCTTCACAGTTAAAACCAAGAGAGTTTGATGACATAAAATTTGTTATGATAAGAGATTTAAAAGAAGAAATAAATGACATGCTGTTGGGATTTACATTGCGTGCACTGTTGCTTCATATACATCCAAACAAGTTTTCAGCTAGGTCTTGATTAAAGTTTCTTGGGCTGACAAATTTAAATCCTTGCTCAAATCAATGTGTTGAAAGGTATCGAAATCCACGGAGGGTAGAACCCCAACGTTTCAGGCTTGGTGGAGTGGATTCACGGTTTGTCTCTGTACATTTATAAGACATTGAGGTTAGCACCTTTATAGCAGTTTTCCAAAATTCCTCGTGCTCGGACTTCTTTGTGAAAGCACATCTCAATTTCTTACCCTTGATTGGCACTGCACTGCACTGCTCCCATTAACACTATCAAAGAGACGATCCATAAAAAGATGCAGGTCAGCTGTGTCTTCTGCTTCAGGTGTAAATGATCTTACACCCACACAAAACTGAAAAGTCATTTCAAATAATTACACCAATTGTGTTCTGAAATTATTATATTAGATTACAAATTAGGTCACTTGTTGCAACAAGGCATACTAGTGTGACACTTAGAATTACAAAGGTCACTATATTTTTTGCAGCTGCATTTTTCGGTTTTACACTTAGTAGTACAGTTGCAATGGTGATATACCTCTCCTCCATAAATTGATTTCAAAGACACCATTTCACGATGGGAAATATTCTTTAATGTAACATCTTTCACGTCAAGAAGTTTTTCTCTGCAGACAGCAAACTGGTTTCTAATGTATAGTCTAGTTGAGTGTGATTTTTCCAATCTGATAGAAATCGTTATCGTGCACTGCAACTACAACTGCCAGAATATTCTGGGGATCGGTCCTACAACGATCAACGTCATGTACAGGAACTGTAACTGTATCACCGATTGAAGCAGGAGGAAACCTTTCTCCAAATTGTGCAGAATTTTATTTGATTGTTTATTCAAACCCTCTTTGGCTTTTTTCCTCTTTTTGTTGACATTTTATTTTTTAATGCACAGCTGACACGTAACTGATGCATCATAACATTCATCTTCAGATATTCCACACATGGAATGGACTGGCCTTATAAGCTGCAGACAAAAGTGAGCTCTTGATGTTTTATTTCTATAAATGATGCATTATTCGGTCTCTTCATATGTTTCACTACTTGACGAAGGTTCTCCGAAGAATGGAGTGGTATTTTCTTCTTCTTCTTTATCAGAAATAATTTCACTTTCAGCTTATCTTATTTTATTTGGTACATCTTGTTCACTGATCTTGTTAATAAGATCTTCATGTTCCTCTTCAGACTCAAGTCTACGAATCTTCTCCTGAGGTAGAACTGAAGTTTTGAGTTCCCTTTTCACCTTGGTATCAAACATTGTTTCATAAGAGATCTGCTGAACTCCTTCATGAAAAGTTGTATTTTTGGTAAACTGGGCAAATTTTAAACATTCTCACAAGATGAATGTTTGGTTATTATTCGACCATGCAATTAACATATTTTGGATATCCTGATTTGCTCTTTCAACCGAACCTTGGTTTTGACTATGGCGAGGCTTAACATGAACAATTTTAACTCCGTCCCACATTAAACAAACTTCTTTGATAATGCTATTCGCAAACTCACGTTCATTATCGGGCTGTAGAAAAGCTAGAAAACCAAATACTAAGAATATATCTAGGAGATTATATGCTATTTCTTCATCTGTCTTAAATTTAAATGCTCTTATCCACACAATTTTGTCAAATGATCTTGATAGACCATGATCAATTTGAGCTCCCCATCCTTTTTTTTACTGCATATCAATCAAGTCAACCTGTACTCTCAAGCTAAGCTCAAATGAAACTATTGGCTTTATAACCATTCCTTTTTATGGTGCGCTATGTTTGGCCCAGCGCTGTACACACAAATAAATGTAGAGCGAATCAACGTCATATGTTATATTTCTGTATTGGGCCTGATGTTATTTTAACATATGTTTTCTTTCCCCATGCCCAGTTTTCTGATGGGTTTCAGATAGAACTTCATAAATTTCGTGATTTTGTACAAAATACTGTATTTTGGACTCACATGGTTTCAAAGGCGAGATCAATTTTGAGGAATCTCCCACTCGCAATACATCATAACGTTTCAACCTCTTGTAATATTGGGGTTGCTTCTCTCTTGTTTTCTCTTTTGCAACAATAGCCTCGTCAACAAGTTAGCGATACTTTTCTTTGGTTAGAAAACTACTACTATTTTCACATTTGCTTAACCCAATTTCGTTTAACTTCTCGTGAAAAAGATCACGAGAAACGATTTCATTACTTTCACTCATTGTCAATAGTGCACAAACAAACACAGCACACTACACAGAAACAACTAGAGCAGCACGCCGTCCCTATACCACGTGGTTTCTGTTTTCCAGATAGATGCGCAGGTAGATGCGCAATACACACTTCCTTTATTTCTAACATACACAGGCTTACCTTCACGATTACCAGTATTCACAATTTTGGACCTTTTAATTACCTATACACACTGGTGAAAGACGGTAAGAGGAATTTCATTTTCAATATCCACCATTGTTGAGCAGTTAATTCTAGAAATCGTGGTCGATTACCGGCAATCGTCTGGTTTCCAGCTTTCACGGAAACATATTTAAAAAACAAAAGGATGCTTTTACTAAACAATTATTATAATATTCTGAAAATTTAAAAATGACACCTGGACACGGGAATAAAACCCGGGACCTTTGGCTTAGTACGCCAATGCTCTTACCATTGAGCTATACAGGACTCGTCCCGTGCCCAGGGTCATTCTTCACTCATATTTTAAGGCAGAGACTATGATGGACGTGCTGAAATCGTCGGCTACAAATTATTATAAGTCAATTATTATAGGTCAAAATAAACAAGAAACAAGTTAGTGAATTAATGCCCGTATTCCTTTAATTTTCACTTAAACTTCATATTAGTTAAACATAATACATGGAATACATTAGATACTTGAGGGGGAAGGGGGTTCGGAGACCAATATTCACCCTTTATTACCCCTATCGAGGTACAACCCGACGGATTAACCATTTTCTCTTCCTACGCAGTTTGGAAAATGTCAAGTCAAAATATAAAACTAATAAATACCGAGAACAAATTTAACTAATGAAACGTCACGCCTCCGCACGAATGAGGGAGAGAGAGAGGGGAAAAAAACAACCAAGCAAACGTGTTTCCTAAGCCTACCACATGTTGCTGTCAATATAAACTTAAAGGGGATCGAGGGGCCATGCAAAAAGAGATAAAACAACGAAAGGGAGAGGGAGGAAGACCATCTCAAATATATATCTGGCAGGCCTCGTTCCTCGAGTGGAGGTTCGGCCAGACTGACAAGCGTGCGAGCGACTGCGTGGCCAAACTGGTGAGCGAGCGTGTGACTAGCAGATAGCTCTTGATAGTAGTTAACGATTAGGCAAAGGTTCGAATCTTGGCTCAGTGAACTGAGGGTGGTTTTTGACAAGTGATTTATTGTTGTGGTTTTCTCCTCCTCTCTCCACCCTAATGACGATTCTTATTTGTAAAAATCTATTTTGATTATAATATTGGAGGTATTTTAACACATCACTTTTACATATTTATGGCTTATGGTCTTACCACTTAAATTAGGCCGTTAGTAGCAGGTGTGCTAAACTTATCGATAATTATAAAAAGGTAAAATATCATGTCAAATTGAGAAGTTTCCCTAGCACTCAATGAACCAACATTGCCCAGCACCTGTAAACTAGACTGTTTCTGCTCAAGCGCGCGTGCTTGAAAAATAGAATCAGTTCTATCTTCAAACGCGCGCTCTTGGGTCGCTCGCTCACACGATCCAGTCTCGTCACCTCTTATTACAACCAATGTGTTCTATTTTATTTTTTAGTCACTCGCTCACCCAGTCTGGCCATACCCTAACATCCAGGTCAGTGACAGGGTTTGAGCTGAGATACATGAGCTCGTCTAAGTGATATTTAGATTCTGGATCAATGAGTAAGACTATCACTGTAGTAAACAATTGACTAATCAAAGTCAGTTCCAGCCACCTGTAATGTAACTTGGCTGCTACTCATTATGCGGCTTTACTAAGAATGTGTAGCTCGTACATGACTCTATAACCTACTTTTAGTGTACTACCCCTCTCTGAATGTTGTATCTTCTGTCGACTAGGTCACAGGACTTCTTCAACTCTTAAAATGCGACTTCTCATTTTGCTACCATTTGCTTCTGTTCTGGGGTCCTTCTTCTAGAAATCCTGGATATAATTCCCAGCGTAAATTATTAGGCTAATCAATTTTTATACGAGTACTACGAATATAAGCATTCCCTAATGTTATCAGCGTTATTAACGACGATACAATCAAAAACCAACAGGGCCAAGCAAATATTACTACTATAATGCTTATTTTCTCTCCGTTGTTTTACATTTAGCATTTTATTATCAGCCGTGAATCATTGAACGTTTCATGTTATCGGCTCCTTGAAGAGTATTTTCTTTAATAGAGTATCGTAACACTTTCTAGATATAATACTATTAACAGAGCCCATATCCAAAATATCTACGATTTTTTCTTGGTGTATATTTATGGGCACTCCCTTTAAAGCAATTCCGGAGAAAACTGTTCTTGGGTTGGATTTTAATCGTGGGTTAGTTGTTTGCGCTACGCCTCCCTAAAAATGTAGATTCTTCCCCCGCTCCCCACCGCTCTTGAATCTATCGGGGAGTATGCAAACCAAATATGTGGTTGAGGAACAATCAAAATATCTCCGGGTCCTTGCCAAGGGGTTGTTTCCTCTTCCTCTATCAAAATTGGTTTTAGGGTAGAGGGATAATGTTTCCCTGATGTTTCCTGAACAAGAAACCACTCCAAGTCCTTGTCTGTAGTGTCCGGGGCATTTCAGTAAAATTTGGGTTGGAAAAAAGTGTATATTGGGATACCAGCATTTTTTATCGTGGGGGTGGGGGTAGGGGTGTAGGAGGTTTATTCATGTCCGAACATGATTGTTCCTGTCCCATTTGTTTATTATGTGTGCTCATTTGATTTTATGTGTGTCCCATTAGTTATCAATGTGTGCCCCATTTGATTTTTTGGCCCAGAGGAAAGGGTTTTGGGTGGGAGTTTTTATAGGGGTAAGAGTTTTTTATTTATTTATTGGTGTGGGAGTGTGCAGTCCACGGGAACTCCTCCCGTGACGTCCCATAAAATGTTGGCATCGCTGGTGAGGGCGGGAACGTGCAGCACGAACCTCTCCCGATGGCCATTTAGCGCAGGGTGTGAACAATGGCTCCCTATCGTAAGCCCCTGAATCTATTTTGGTGTAGCAACCTTCCCCTTCCCCATCTATGTGGCAATGGGTTTCCCCAGTGACGTTATCGCAACCCTGGCGCAAGTTTGGCGTCTTGACAAGACAAGTCGAGACATGAATAGATCACGACCCTTGGATGATGTCGCAATAGTTTTTTCCCGATGACTCATACCTAGCGCCAGTTTGGTGGCTCGGCAAGACAAGTCGAGACAAGAATAGATTGTGACCTTGAAACTGTGAGGTCACTGACCCTGTTTATGCTTTGTGCAAGTTTGGCAGCTCAACAAGTCGATACTTGTATCTGGTTACCCTACGTGTAAGGGACAAACAGGTTTGCGTGAATAAAACTAAATATTACAATCATATATTTTTATTACATTAAAGGTTTCACAGACATACATAATATTTATTATACACCTTTACAGGAATGACGCATATATTAGTTCATACGTTTTTCTACAGTGTATCTTAGATGTGTTAGTAAAATTGTTTTAAGTTCACAATCCAACATGTAATAGTAAAAACCAACGACTTGGCATGTGTGGTGGGTAGCACTGATAAGATACAGGTTTCTGAGGTATGTTTTCAACGTAGGCTGTTCAATATCAATGAAATTCGCTGATACTTTTAGCATGTCGCATACATCCACGAGGAGTCTGTTGATCAAATCGTTGCAATATCGTGTGATGGGTTTCGACCACATATACCGTCGGTCGACGTTGATGTCGATGGGGTCCTACAACTTAAAAAGACGCACCTAACTAGGTGCTGTTCCCATACGTCCCACACATACAAACCATCGAAATAGGGTCAGGGGGAGGGGAGAATGGTGGTGGGGGAGTGGAAGCATACAGCCAATCAGAGAAAGAGGGCGTGGTCACGTTACAAGATCTAAGCGAATCAGCGTCAGGGTCAAAGTTCAATAGTCAAATTGGGGCCATACGCCACCCTCGCCACTGAGCTATGAATGGAAGGGTGGTGCCAAAAGAGAGAGCTCCGAAATTGTTAGGAAGGTATGGTGATGACAGAGTAAACTAGAATAGTGATGAATGAGTGAGGCTGTGTTTAGAAAAAGGTTTTTTGGGTCAAACATTAGGTTTAAGCCCAAAGATATTCACTTAAATGCATTACAAAGGGGTGATTCGAGAACGATAACTGATTTTGTGGGGTATGATGATAGGCTAAAAAGTTTAGTAAAGAATACTAGAGCTGTGCAAAGAACTGAATGTGGAACAGATCATTTCATAGTGATCTTAGTAGTTGAATTAGGTAGTAATTTTGGGAGTAAGCAGTGCAAGAGTATTATTTATTATTATTATTATTATTATTATTATTATTATTATTATTATTATTATTATTATTTTATTATTATTATTATTAGCACCGCGTATTACTACCCGTTACGCTAATGTGTAATGGTAGGGTGATTGTGGTATAAATGGAGGACCTAGAGTTTAACGTGAGATCCGAACTAGGCTGGAGGCCTGGCATTCCCCACATTCACAAGTTGTGATTAATACACTTCTTGTCAAAGATGAAGGAAGGATTTGGCCATCAGATAAATCTGTGCCGGGATCGAGGATTGAACTCCAGAACCCCAGCACAGCAGTGTGACACCTTATCCCTAGACCACCAGCTCACCACGCAAGAGTATTAACCCTAGCAATCCTAAAGGGGACGGGGGCCAAAGATCCCACACTTGTATCTTTTATAATTTTAACCTACTAATATTAATCTGAATGAACTCACCTTTCATGTAGTTGTCTCCTAGAATCTTATTTATCGATCCAGACTATTTTTGTGTTTTATTTATTACCATTTTATCAACAATTGTAGTTTATCTTAGGTAGGGCTACTTGAACCCCACCTTAGGATTATTTTAAACATAAATTCTGAAAATGATAAATTTACATTTAAATTTATATTTATTTGTATCTATCTATATAGTTTATTTAAAGCAGGTAATTTTTCATATAATTTGTGATATCACTCTATATTTATTTACTGGTCAATAAGATTTAGCGTTGCCATGTATAAATTGTACGTATAAAACACTCTAAGAAAACTCTAATGTGCACAGACAATTGTGAGCCTATTATTTTTTTTGTATTATTCTTTACACAGTAATAAATAATCAAACATGTATAATATGTTCATAAAGTATGATAGTTATGTATTAATCAATGAAAATGTACAGTAAAAAAGTTGGGTTTGAGGAGCCTCCCCGTAAGTAAAACTTGTGACGAAATATAGCATAGGATTGCTAAGGTTAAGCAAGTAGGAATGAAAGTGGAAAAATTGCAGGATAAAAGTATCAAAGCACAATATGAACGATATCTGAGCAAACTTTACAAATCATAAATGGAATGTCAAAATAAATGCTAATGATATAAAAAGTATTGGAACATTATAAAAGCGGGTGTAGTTTAATGCATGAAATATGTGTGTCGAGTTGCGGTGGTGGTAAACTTAAAAATATATGCATTGTGAAGTGAACAGTTGGAATAAATTGTGAGATAATAGAAAAAAGCGTACAGACGAACGATTGCTGTGAAGAGTGTAAAAGAACGTATGAGGTGTTGTGGAACACATACAAAGAGAAAAAATTAGTGCAAAGAAAATGTTGTGGAGAAAATGAGATTAAAAGAAGGAGAAAGGATGCATAAGGAAATAAGAAGCTTTCTGGAAGTGGGTAAACAGAATGAAACAAGGAGTTCAAGGAAAGACCTATGGCATTCAGAATGAACGTGGTATGATCTGGGTTGAAAACAGTATAAGAGAGCTATGAACGGAGAATTGAGAAATTGTGTGGTGAAAACTTAGAGAGTGTAGCAGAAAATAGGGAACATGTTTTGATGATTGAAATAACTAAGGAGGCTGAGGTGTTTAAAGCTATGAAAGTGTTAAAATAGGGCAAAGCTGTGGGTGTATATGGGATAGCAAGTGAAATGCTTAAATGTGGGCGCATGTTATTTTTTCCAGATTGTGTGAATTTTTTAGTGTGTGTTCTGAGATTTTGAATGTGACTAATGACTTAAATGCTGTCATTGTACCTTTGTACAAATATAAAGGCAGTAAGAGTGAATGTAAGAATTATAGGGCAATTAGTTTATCGAGTATTCCAGGTCAAGTTTTTGAAAGCGTCTTTAATTGAGAAAATGCGTGAAAAAACTGCAGACAATATTGAGTGTGTGACATGTGGTTTCATGTCAGGTAGAGATTGAATGGACCAGATATTTGCATCACAACAAGTGATTGAGAAATAGATACTTTATGGAAGAAAATTAACTGTGTATTTGTTGATCTTTAGAAAGTGTAAGAGTGGGTGAATAGTTGTATGTTATGGAATGGAGCTTTGAGAAAATGGTTTAACATTGTACAGGGTGTAAAACAAGGTTGTGTTATGTCTCCATGGTTGTTCAATAAATCCGTGGATAAGTGTTTGAGGAGTGCTTGTAAGGATGCAGTTGGTGTACAAATGGACAATGTTAATGTGTGAGTGATGCTATATGCAGATATTTTCGTATTAATTACTAAGAATGAAATTGACTTTCATAGTGAGTTGAATCGTTTGAATGTAGTGACAGGCAGAATGGATATTCGTATAAATATCTCCAAAGCTAGGGTGATAATTTCTGATAAGGATGGAATAGTAAAAGATGTTCAACTTATTATAAATTTAAAACTGTTAGAACAAGGGAGAAGTTTTGTATATTTGAGAAGAATGTTTTGTAAAAATGGAATAAAATCGATACGCAGCTGTTTTCATTTTTGTGAGTAGTTGTATGTATGGGATATATTTCAAAGATTAATGTAGTATCGAAAGAGGCTAAGATGGTAGTATGTAAAAATATGCTAACGCGAACATTGTCGTATGAATGTGAAGTGTGAGTTTGTCAAGAGAAACACAAGAACAAGATGAATGTGACAGAATGATATATATGTATATATGTTTATCTCTATCATTCTCCCTCATTCATTTTATATATTCTATGCGGGAAAACTCATATGTACAGAATCAGTTTTGAGTGGGTGCTGAATGATTGTGGTTTGAAAGGGAATACAATAGGTCAATATAAAGATGGTTCATGTTTAGAAAATGAGTGCAGATCGAGTGCCGAAGCAAATATATGATGGTAGAGTGTGTGGATCAAAATGAGGAGTGAAGTTAATTGTTGTAGACAAATTTGTGAAAACGAGAAAGATTACGAGTTTTATGAATAAATGAGGATTGTATGACTCGGTGTATGGATGTTGTTGAATTGTAGAAAGAATGCAAAGATATGGAAGTGTGGAGTAAGTTAGTAAGGGTGGATTAAATGCGGAGCTGTTTATTGAGCTATGTTCACTATTTCTTGCCTACCCGTAAGGGAATGGCATGATTAATTAATTATGTATGTATGTATGCATGCATACGTGTATAAGTATATATTTATATACATACACAAATACATACATAAGTCTATATTATAACACGACATATATATGTAATTATATAGATATAAAAATATACATGTATATATATATATATATATATATATATGGATTTATGTAAGGTGGGTGCTCGTGTTATGGCCATGTTCCTGATATGGCCACCCCCTATTGTGAGTTAGCTAACCAAAAGATCCGCTAGATAGCATCAGGATCCAGTGAGGGGCCTCCTAGTATTTTACGTGATCATTTCCCACCCAGCCAAGTTGAGCAATATGTCGTCAGTGGCCTGTTTTGTGTTTTTCGTGGGCTCTCTTCTTGATTTTCTCTGTTAAGTCTCCTTTGTTTTTTACGCATGTTTTTCAAATACTTTTTTCATGAAAACCATTGTACTCTATTCAGTTTTGAATGTTCTTTCGATTGATGTTGTCGTTGATGGCGTATCGTTTACGAATTGTTCATAATCAAACGATTTTCGTGAAAGTTGATCTGCTCCAGATATGGCCTCCCCTATGACCCTATCAAGTTCAATTCACATTTAATGTTTCTCCTGACGAAATTACTCAATAAAAACCTTTGTTTTTTTGTTTCAGATATAAAATAATGTCTAACAATGTGAAGGAGAGTGGATTATGGAATGAATTGTATGGACTAAGGTGTAAATGTCAATTGTTTAAACAACTTAATTTTTCATGGAAAATCCTGTTTTGAATCCACTTTTGATTAACAAAAAGGATTATTTAGTATACAGTTTATTTATTTTACACAAAAACTATTTAATTTGAGCCAAACTGCATTATGAAACTGAAATAAATGACGATATGTAGAGGATGGAACAAGGGTGGCCATATCATTTGCACATATTCCTGATATGGCCACGAGGTAGACTTTTTGAATTTCATATTTTTGAACCAGTAAAACTATTTTTATGGAGAATGCATTTTTTTTATAAAAGTCCATTCGCCTGAGAACGATTTACAAAGAGATAGTTTTGCTTTTTTTTTTTTCAAAATGATGGCTAGAAAAACTCTCACATCTTAGCATAGCCATATCAGGGACACCCACTTTATATACGCGTATATATACATATACATACTTATGTATCACATACATCCTTATATATTCATATAATAAAACCGTAAAATTGTATGTACGTTCAATCTCATATGATTGTTGGTTTCCAGTAAACTAAAAAAGTAATCCTCGGGTCGAGATGAAACATCATGAGTTTTACTCCTTACCTTTAATAATACTCGTAGCGGGTAAGCTAGACACCATCACGCTATCTCATCCGCGAGCGAAGCAGTGTCTAAAGAACCGACTCTTAGTGTGGTTACATTTGCCATTTGTTACCAAATTAAATATATTAACTTTTAATCTATTAATATTCTTTGTAAGTCTCCTTGGCAACGAGGGGCTTAGAAATATCAACAAACCATGAATGTAGAATTAATTATTTTCTGTCTTACTTGATCACCAAATCAAATGAAATCCAAAGAGTAATGAAATAAATAATACATTTCATTCTTAAATCCAAAAAGAAATTATATTTTGTGTTGGTTGTTTTATATTCAAATTAATTAACAAATCGTGATTATTTACAATATAAATTTTATACATAGATGACGTTCAACATCTTTATGTGATTTGATCATACGTTTACATGGATACATAACCAAATAAATATATTAATTCTCCCATTAAAGGGCAGAAAATATTCATTAAAATGGTATACTGTATTCAAAAGCACCTAGTTGACTATTAAAATGTTAAGAAATAGATCTCAATATTTTTATTATAATTGTTATATTTGGTCGTCTTATTGTCCCTAGCTCTCTCAAGTTAAGTGGAAACATATTTCGGTTTTTGGTGAACTTTTGACATTGTGAACTAAATACAGTATCTGGATCCATATTGGTTCACTATAAGCGGAGTTGACTGTATATTGAGATATTGACACCTTAAACCCCGTGACCTGCAGTGGGTGTAACTCTAAATTCAAGAAAAATAGATAGCGGTTATTTTTAAAAATGCGTCCGTTGCTAGAGGATCCCGTTTAGGTTCCAGGACATACTTGGTGGGTAAGCCAAACAACTAGGGGTATCTCCTACGGAAGTGCTCCCTTATCAATTCCGAAGATCTTTAAGTCACCTCTTGCCTCTTTGAAACTTGGAAAGGCCCTATGGAGCCCTCACCTGGAGAAGCCCTGTAGGATCCTGGACGACGTATTGGACAACCAGCTTTGGCGGCGTACATCGCCGATCTGGGCAATGTCAATTGTAAGGGGACCGTCCCCTGTAGCCTGAATGACCTCACTCCATGCCGAAGAGGGGCCCAGTAGAGAGTCTGACCCGATAAAATGCAGTCAAAATATTTGATTCGGCAATGATTCAATCGTATGGCCCAATTTTAACTAATTTAGGCAGGTACTTTATTTGAAACTATGCTGAACAAAGTGTGTACATGGATTTTAGATCTGGCAATCCGTTTTAAGATGGTGGCCACTCAAATATATGCCTGTCTGTTTGTTCAATGATAACTGCCAAATGGGTGGACCCATTTTAACAAAATTTGGCGGGAACATTCTTTGTATAGAGGTTGAACGATGTATGTAAGCTCTGTTTACCTTGAAAGTAGCAGTCTTGCCTTGACGTATTACACTATGGGCCCCCTATCTTAGAAGATATATCATAGTGGAATAATGCAAGGTAAGTTTGATATCTTACAGGGTAGATGAAGGGTTTTTTCAATCTGGCTTTCCATTTCAAAATATTGGCTGCTCAAAGGTTTTTCATTAATGAATTTTATTTGATATTCTGAGCATTCTATTGAGTACCTAAGGGACCTTTTTAAAAAATGTTGACATACATTGAGATTGACATATTAAACCACGTTAGCAAAGGTTATTCTCTATGAATATAATGAACTGTTAGATAAAATATTCGATTAATATCTATATAATTGTATCACCAAAGACAAATATCAAATCCAAGGAGGAATTAAGGAAGATAGTTACACTTGAAATCCAAAGAAAAACGATAAGACTGTAGTAACGTTAAGAACACGGCATAGTACTTAACATGATGTACTCAGCGTTATTTGAATGAAGGATGCAAGACCTACTGTTCATATAACTATTAAATCATAGCTATGTACAAAAAGAATTACATGGGTGTACATTTATGGATTTTCCAAAAAAATACTAAAATATTATTATAATATTAAAATAGTATATTAAAATATTATATTAAAATATTATTATAATATTAAAATATTATAAAAATATAAAAATATTATTATAATATTAAAATATTATAAAAATATTATAATTAATATTTCTTGTTTTATTCAGGTCGTATGTATCACATTTATGACCCATTGATGTGGTGTGTCATATTAAAATCAAAAGTGCGTAAAGTTGCTATGAAATTCTTTGCTGATTAATTGAAAATTGAGTATGCTGAAACAGGCTAGGTAAATTTGAAGTTATGGCGCAACAAATTAAATCTAAAGGATTTTTAACTTCAGATGAAAATGACTTTCCTCAGAAGCATACAACTGTACAGTCATGTGGCCACTGTCATTTAATCTGTTGAGAGTTCCCGATTGTAAAATAAAAATGTACCTTCCATTTACACTAAATGAGAGCACCTATACCTTCACCTACTAACCTATGGTTCTATCTCTGGGGTTGGCAAACTTTTAGTAGGGTTGTACTGAAGTAATTTTACAAAGTCGCTCAGCGTGCCAACCAAACTAAGCCGACCCAAATCGGTTATACAGGTTGTTTCACTCACTCTCAGCCCCTCATTTTCCCTTATAGCTTTCAAAATAATGGATGTAATTTAGTGAAATTTGTTAAGGACATACCTTGGTGTATGGAAAACATGATGATCGCATAGCAAGTGTTGAAAGTGGGTGCCATTAGCATCAAGGCATGACTGCACACACTTCTCCATATTATTGAAGGTATTCACTAACACATCGAGACTCACAGCCTCAATTTCCCACAGAATTTTTCTTGCGGTTTCATGTGAGTCCATGGTTTGTTGCGATACACTTTCCCTTTCTGCATGCCCCATAGGAAGAAATCCGGTGGAGTAAGGTCGGGTGACATTGGTTGGCCAAAGTCCATTATAAGTTACATGATTTTCAAAAAAGGAAACCATTTCAGCCATGCTGACATTGTAGGTGTGGCAGGTGGCCCCATCCTGCTGAAAATAGCCACTACGGAGTTCTTTGTCGTCCAAATGATTCACAAACACATCGAAGATTTCCATGCAAGCTTTAATATCCACCGCTGTATGGAAGAAGATGGTGCCAATAATGTTGAACCGCAACAAAGATCACTCCACACGGTTTTTTTCATCGAAGAGGTGTATCATGCAAGAGGCGAGGATTTTCACTAGCCCGCATACGGGTATTCTGGGAATAGACGTACCTACTTAGGTGGAACCACACCTCGTCGGAGAACTACGTGTAGTTCAGTATTCCCGGATGTACATTGACAAATTGCTGGAACCAATGACAGCAATAGAGTCCCTTCTGTTTGTTGGGAGGTTTCAATTCATGCGTTACAGTAACACGATACGCATGTAGCTGTGCTTTTTTTTTTTCTGCTACTCGTTGACATGTGCTTGTAGAAGCCTCCTATCTCCTGTGACAATCTAAGCAAGGACTTCTGTGGGGAGGCCAGTAGGCTATTTTTAACTTCCTCTACCGTTGTTTCTGGCAATTTCAGACGTCCACTTTCGTGGAAATCCAACAATTCCACTGTGTACTACTTCATACACTGACTGTTGACGATCCCGTAACAACAACAGCATAGTCAGATGCGTCACACCAACTGCCAAGGACAGAAAACACGCAAACTGTTTTCATTTCACGCAGGTGCTAGAGAATAGCGCCACCCCTCGTGTCCTCCCGTCACCTCGCTTCTCATACACCAAAGTATGTCCGTAACAGATTTCACTGAATTGCGTCCATTATTTTGAAAGTTATAAGGGTAACTCCGGGGCTGAGATTGAGTGAAACGCCCGGTATTTGTATACTAGTTAACTAATACAACAGCTATTGAAACAAATTTAAGTTGATCTTGTAAAATTTAAATGTGACAACATGTTTCTAAATCGAATACATCAAATAACTACTATTTCTTGAATATTTAATATTGCACCGCGGGGGTTCTGTGTGGAGGGTTTTTTAGGTTAGTTTGGTTCAAGAACACCAACCCAGGTAGTTCCCGGGGTGCACAAAAAGGAGAGCAAATACAAATGATGAGAACAAGAGAAGGTTGGAGTTAATGTAATTTAATGATACAATATACAAGACCAAAGGACATATAAGCATATTGCACTAAATCTCAGCAAGTACTTTGTCATATATAACTTACTATGATAAGTGGCAGCGTTGTCTAAGCCTAGTCCAACTGGGGGCGAGAGGCGCCGAGATAACAACGCAGACTACAAAGCTACGTAATAAACAATACTATCAACTAGGTAAGTTGGCCGCGTAGGCAAGATTAGTTCGTACATCAGGCAAGTTCTAGTTCTGTTATAATAGAGAGCCCTGCACAACAGCTACAACCTTTACACAGGGTAAAAACAACGTACTTGGATATATATAACACATACGGGATAGTCCAGTAAGGGACGCGTCCAACTGGTTGAGCACCTGAAGGGTGACCAGTAAAACCTTACTTAAATAAGAAACTAATGACAGCCGCAACCGCGCCAGAGGGGCAAAGGCGGCTCACGTCCAGTGTACTCTTAAAGAGTATTACAAAGTTAAATCTAAGAATTAACCACGGGCCAATCATGGATAGAACATGCGACCCACTGGTTAACTACCCAACTCAAATATAGGCCATGACATGTGAACCCAATTAGGCTTGAATCTCCGGCCTCCATATAACAAGAACAATCGCCTGCCCTGGCAAGCTACCACAATATGGCACCTATGGTCACATAGTACGTGCCGTGGGATTAATCATCCCAACGTGAGCCTGGTCATTAAGGACCAGTCTCTAGGGCGCGAGAGGCGCGCTACACCGCAAGTGTATAAGTACCTTGCTTTCCTAATAAGGGAGAGTCTACTCTCAGCCTATCCTATATAACTAGTCATACAATGATATCATAACCGCGTCTCAGAATAGACACGTTATATTACTCATCTCTATCTCTAATGATTAATTATACTATCTATCCTGCGAGGACATAGACTAAACCTAACAGTTGAGTTTTAAACTTGGAGTTTACTCGTGAGATCAAGCCCTTGAATTAGGTTGGCCCTGCGACTTCCTTCTGTCCAAGGGACCCATTTTCCTTGACCGCAGGTCCGATGTAGATTATGTAGTCTACGTAGACCAGATGCAAACGCGTGGCCTGTTAGCGTGGTGGAGGCTTCCCAATCGTCTCCTGACGTGTTCTGCCATTCTTCAAGCAAGCAGGCGAATATATAGTTGGCAGAGCCCACGTGGTGAATTGGTGCGTAGGAAGGGAAGGAGGATCTTCCCGAAGCTTCTAGGAGGCTAAGGGGGATCTTCCCGAAGCTTCTAGAAGGTCGAGGCGCACCGGTCGTCGGCCGCCATGAAGCAGTTAGTCGGTTTGAACTCGTGGTCGAAAGGGTAGCTCTCCTCGCTTTCTTTCTCTGTGTTGTGGTAATAGCTGGGGCACCGAACTCGAAGACAGAGTTGGCGCAGATGGTATGTAAACAGAGACATATATTAAGGGTGAGGCATTTAACATTAGTTTGTTATTGTTACTTTTGATAATATGCAGGCACTAACAGAATATACGTTCTTTTTTATTCGCTACTTTTGAACGGGGCTAAAGCAGTTTATCCCGTTACAATATTTTAATAGGAACCAGAATAAACACTAAAGTTCAAATGTGTTTAACAAAATTTAATTTCTGAAAACATTATTTTGAAATTTTGGAACAAAACAATTGAATTATTTAGACATAAGACACGTTGTTATTAAAATTATTACTCACATCAATGGTTTTAATTAAAAGTACAAGTTTTATAGGCCTATTTTTAATTCAAATCGCTCAGCGTGCCATTGAATATTGTTCCACGTGCCACTCTCGGCATGCGTGCCGTAGATTGTCAACCCCTATTCTATCTAATAAATAAGCTAAACCATAGTAAAATCAATAGGCGTAAGCTTACCTTTCAGAATAAATGGAGTATACCAGAGTGTCTTTCTTAAGTGATTTATTTTTTCATTCTTATACTCTATATACAAACATATTAAATAAATAAAAACATAAATGAAATAATAATATTTACCAACCCGTAAGGTTCTTTAATATATCAGTCCTTCGAATAAATTGAAAATAAAAGTTGTTTCTGGATCCCCAAATAGGGCACATCTCGAACTATTGCGGTGGGGTTTTGGGCCCTCACCTCACTGCACATATTGCCTGGTCGGCTATCACTCACTCTGGGCCCGTAACAAAACACTGGGCGACCAGCGCACTGCCCTCTAACTCGGCCTACTGGCCGGCATCGCCCGCTATCTGGCCTCCCCTCCCAGTCTCACACGACTAGAAGGGGGGTCACAACTCCCCAGATTTGACTCCGAGGTCATCTGCCGTCGTCGACCCGGGGGTTCACTACGCCGTCCCTGATTCGGCGGTAGGGATGGCCAGGAGCGCCGTAATCGCCGATGCCCCTGACGATCATGTTGGAGCTGGCCTGCACTCGGGTGTAAAATCTTACCGCCAGCCCGCGGATACGGCTGTCCATGGATGGGAGGCCTGACATGGTCAGGAGAACGTGGTTTGGGACGCGGGGCGGAGCCCCGAGGATCAAGCGAAGGAACCGGTGGTATACAGAACGGAGATGATTGTATCTGTATCTACGGATATAGGAAAATACGGGAGCGGAATAGAGAAGGATGGACATCACACAGAGCAGGAAAAGCCTGATCTTGTGACCGTAGTCCAACGGACTGACCGGGCGCAAAAGTGGAGCCAGCTTCAACATGACGCCCCTGGCACTACCCGCCGCCGAACGCAGGTGCGGGTCCCAACTGCATTTCGCATCCAGGGTCACCCCCAGCCACCGGACTGACGGCGACCACTGGACCGCGGTACCCTCCACTCAAACCAAAGTGTCTTAAACATTTCAAACAATAACCTGTTATACTCCCCTTACCCTACGTGCAAATAAATAGGTGAATTACACCTGATCCTAATGGAGTTCATGCGTGTAAACATTTTAAGAAAATAAGTAACAAGTATTTGAAGGCCCAATTTTGGTATGGCCTTCCTTTCTTATCTGAAAACCAAAAGGATAAACGCAATTGTGACTTTTTTATACTGGAGTTAAATGAATCAGTTCGTGCACTGAATAGAAATAGATATCACACATATGATGTTATACACTGAATAGAGATAGATCTCACGTATATGATGGCATACACTGAATAAAGATAGATCTCACGTGTATGATGGTATGCACTCAATAAAAATAGATCTCACATATATGATGGTATATACACTGAATAAAAATAGATCTCACATATATGATGGTATATACACTGAATAAAGATAGATCTCACGTATTGTCTTCTATGAATAACAATGTTTTTATTTGGTTATCAAAATACGGGATAGGACTTTGATACATAGATGGGTACCAATCTAATTACTTACGCCCACTACAAAGTATTGGCTCATTTTATAGTTCAAGTATGAAGATTTTTCTCCCCCGCGTGATGGATGCATGCACAATGTATCACCTGTTCCTCCCGGGTACAACACTAATGTACTCTACAGTTATGTATATCATTGAAGTCAGTAAAAATAAGTGATAAAGAAGCTATTTTCTAAATAAATAAACATGAACTACTCTATAGCCAACTTTGCCCCCATATTTATATATACTCATAAAATATACGACTTATTAAACGATTTTTATTTACTATTTTATTCTCTAAACATTATTAACCAAATTGTAACCTAAGTCACTGTTCAAATAAAATTGTACTGCAGGCCCGCAAGCCATTGATTGGAGACCCCTACCTGATATTATGTCATTTAAAAATCATTGTATCAAAGTTTATTAAACTAAAAAAATAAAACTAGCTTCGTGTATTTTATGAATTAATTGCATTGTATAGCCTAGTAGAAACACAGAAAAAAGGACAGTGTATAATAGTAGCAAAAGTTACTAGACATACTTTCTAATAAATTATTCACACATAAAGCTGTGTGCTATCTACAGATGTAAATTTTGATAGAGAGTAACAATAAAACTAATAATATAGTAAAATGTTATCAATATGGACCAGAAAATATGTTTGTATTTTATAAAATATCCTTCAGATCGTGTAGTTATGATATTTATGAAATCCGTTTAAGGCAGTCATTTAGATAAGCTATCGCCATATTTCTTATTATTTTTACATTCAATCAATATTGTTTCTTTCTCAATAAATAATAAGAAATAATTCCCTCCTATTTAAATAAAACTAAATCTCTATAAGATGATAGCCATTGTCTTCACGAGCGTCGTTAGTGGGGGATGTGTATGAGGGGGACACGTACCCTCCAATTAAATAGGAAATTATATTCTTTTACCGTAAAGGAAACAATGAAGAGGTTTATTTAGAAAAATGAAACCCCATATTTGTTACAAAGCATACTCATATGACTTAAAGAAATACTTTTGACAGCATATAATTCGTGTTATTCAGTTGGTTCAAGTTGATGTGAAAATGGGTGTTTTCTGTCCCCTCCATATTATTAGGAGCTAATGACGCAGATTACTTTTTATTTTCCCATGCACAATTTTGAAGAAAGATCCAACGAATGTCATTACATGAAAGCAAGCCATAAGTCCTACATTTAAAAAGACTATGCAAACCCAGTTTTAATATAAGTATTTTGAAACGTTTATAACTAATTTAAAGGAACGAATAATATATAGAAATGCATTTGATAAATTTGTACAATTTTATATAAAACACATTTTATCACAAATATAATATTAGAATGAAAGCCTTTCACTTGAAATTTATTCCCAATCATCAGTTAACTATTGATTAAAATCCGCCTCGAAAAGGATGTATATACACATTTTTAGTTCACGTTGGTGGCTTCTAGGGAAGGGTGGGTTCCGGACCACCCCTGAAATTTGATATATAAGTATAAAAAACTTTTATTGGCTAAAAGTACAGTACATTTTTCTGGTGTACCCGCATAATAAAAAAGATTTTTAAGCCCTTAAAGCCTAAATTTAATTGTCTAGTTGACGTGTCACTATTTAAAAAAAACTTTAAAACCTATATTTGTAAAGGTAATACTCGTACACTGTATTATACTATATTACTTCAACTTTAATTATTTAAATCCTAAATTTAATAAGCTTTGTATTAAAATCTAATTGAAAATTACTAAAAATATTGATATTTAATGAACAATCAATTGTTAAAAATATTTTCAAATATAAATAGTGAAAAAATTCTGAATAAATGTGGTGAATATATTTATTACATTGATGAGATAACATTGTTGAGTGACAACAAATTACAGCTAAAAAATACTTATTTAAATTGTTTTGCATAGTAAATCAAAATTATTCCAAAATACACCAACAGGAAATCTCAATAGGTTTTAATTAGTTAAAATTATTTCCTGATATGCCACATTAAAGTGTTTGCGCACAATCCATTTATTTTTAAACGCTTACTTAAAAGTAATTACAGGAGTTGACCAGCCTCTTCAGCTGATAGCAGCATACGCAAATAATTTCAAATCTATAATGATATATTGTAGTAAAACAAAAATATCTGTACTAATATAATGTTTTTAAAATTGTAGGCCTCCTATATTCGTGCACGCTATGCCCGCCATCAATCCAGGTGGCTCTAACCCACCACAGAGGACAACGTTTCGTCCTCCCTGGGTTAAGGAGAGCCCCGACCCTCATCACGTTCCCACCGCTCCATGGACACTGGCCAGGAACAGAGACAGTGGCATAGCGAGCAATACGGGAGCGACCAACAAACCAGCTGTACTTAAGGGTAGAGGTCAGTAGAAAAACCTTTGAAAAATTAACAAACAAAACATTTTAAAAATATTTTATTTTACTTTATATTAAAAAAAACTATAATTTAGCATAATACCTATTGCCTGTGAACCAAACAATCTGAACACCAAGGCGATAAGAATCAATAATTAATAGAAAAGGGAGTTTTTAAAACAGTGCATTGATTGATTGTATTAGCTTACGAAGTACTATAATATTTTAAAGCAGTATTCAATAGTTTAGATGCTTATTATTGTTAAATAGATTTATATAACCATTGCTTCTTCTAGTAACAAATAATTTGATTGTTAAAAAAGTGTATTTATTAATAAAAATAAAAAGTATGATAGATCACTACTCATAATCCCTTAATGAAATTGAAATGATTCCTAATTAGCTGGCCATAGAATTGATAGCACGTCTAGTTCTCATATTTACAATATTCTTTAACTAAAACGAAAGTATAAAATTAACAATTATATTAATTTTAGAAGTCTATGGTGTGTAGTAAATACAGTAATTTCTGATGGTCATGGTAAGCAAGTGACCACAATAAGTTTATCTGGACAATGAATTGCAACTAAATGCGTTTGATTTATAGTAAATCAACCTCAATCCATAAAAAGAATACATGGGAATTAAAAAGTTGAAGTTAGCAGTCCTGTTACTAAGAAAATTGCAATTGTTTGAAAAAAATAGTAATCCGATTGCTAAAGGATGATTTAAATATATTAAAGAGTTCTTATTATAATATGTACTGAGAAAATAATTAAATATCTACAGATAATAGTTTGGTAAAAATATTAATTTGGAGGATTAATGCTAAAATTGTGTTTGATTACAGTATTATTATTAGCACCACGTCTTATTACCCGTTCTGGTTGTACGCACTTACGCTAATGTGGTATGGTAAGGTGATTGTGAGATGAAATGGAGGACCTACAGTTTAACGTGGGATCCGAACCACGGTGGAGGCCTTGGATTCCACACATTCACAAGTTGTAATTAATGCATGTTTTGTCAGAGGTGAAGGAAGGGTTTGGCGATCAGATAAATCTGTACCGGGACCGAAGATTTAATCCCGGACCCCCAGCACAGAAGTCTGACACCTTACACCTAGACCGCCAAGTCACCTTGTGTTTGATGCTTTTCTCTTAGTTTTAAAGGTAAATG
Source organism: Timema cristinae (assembly GCA_039000515.1). Taxonomy (NCBI): domain Eukaryota; kingdom Metazoa; phylum Arthropoda; class Insecta; order Phasmatodea; family Timematidae; genus Timema; species Timema cristinae. Next base: position 42,067,869 of record JBCFYV010009882.1, read on the forward strand.
AACATAAAGGTCCTAGAATGGGCCAGTTATGACCAAGTCTTACTATTAAGAATTGTGGTTGTATAAAAAAAGTATTTGAAATCATATTT
>JBCFYV010009882.1:42068057-42108751 GCA_039000515.1 Timema cristinae
GTCTAAGCCTAGTCCAACTGGGGGCGAGAGGCGCCGAGATAACAACGCAGACTACAAAGCTACGTAATAAACAATACTATCAACTAGGTAAGTTGGCCGCGTAGGCAAGATTAGTTCGTACATCAGGCAAGTTCTAGTTCTGTTATAATAGAGAGCCCTGCACAACAGCTACAACCTTTACACAGGGTAAAAACAACGTACTTGGATATATATAACACATACGGATAGTCCAGTAAGGGACGCGTCCAACTGGTTGAGCACCTGAAGGGTGACCAGTAAAACCTTACTTAAATAAGAAACTAATGACAGCCGCAACCGCGCCAGAGGGGCAAAGGCGGCTCACGTCCAGTGTACTCTTAAAGAGTATTACAAAGTTAAATCTAAGAATTAACCACGGGCCAATCATGGATAGAACATGCGACCCACTGGTTAACTACCCAACTCAAATATAGGCCATGACATGTGAACCCAATTAGGCTTGAATCTCCGGCCTCCATATAACAAGAACAATCGCCTGCCCTGGCAAGCTACCACAATATGGCACCTATGGTCACATAGTACGTGCCGTGGGATTAATCATCCCAACGTGAGCCTGGTCATTAAGGACCAGTCTCTAGGGCGCGAGAGGCGCGCTACACCGCAAGTGTATAAGTACCTTGCTTTCCTAATAAGGGAGAGTCAAACTCTCAGCCTATCCTATATAACTAGTCATACAATGATATCATAACCGCGTCTCAGAATAGACACGTTATATTACTCATCTCTATCTCTAATGATTAATTATACTATCTATCCTGCGAGGACATAGACTAAACCTAACAGTTGAGTTTTAAACTTGGAGTTTACTCGTGAGATCAAGCCCTTGAATTAGGTTGGCCCTGCGACTTCCTTCTGTCCAAGGGACCCATTTTCCTTGACCGCAGGTCCGATGTAGATTATGTAGTCTACGTAGACCAGATGCAAACGCGTGGCCTGTTAGCGTGGTGGAGGCTTCCCAATCGTCTCCTGACGTGTTCTGCCATTCTTCAAGCAAGCAGGCGAATATATAGTTGGCAGAGCCCACGTGGTGAATTGGTGCGTAGGAAGGGAAGGAGGATCTTCCCGAAGCTTCTAGGAGGCTAAGGGGATCTTCCCGAAGCTTCTAGAAGGTCGAGGCGCACCGGTCGTCGGCCGCCATGAAGCAGTTAGTCGGTTTGAACTCGTGGTCGAAAGGGTAGCTCTCCTCGCTTTCTTTCTCTGTGTTGTGGTAATAGCTGGGGCACCGAACTCGAAGACAGAGTTGGCGCAGATGGTATGTAAACAGAGACATATATTAAGGGTGAGGCATTTAACATTAGTTTGTTATTGTTACTTTTGATAATATGCAGGCACTAACAGAATATACGTTCTTTTTTATTCGCTACTTTTGAACGGGGCTAAAGCAGTTTATCCCGTTACAATATTTTAATAGGAACCAGAATAAACACTAAAGTTCAAATGTGTTTAACAAAATTTTAATTTCTGAAAACATTATTTTGAAATTTTGGAACAAAACAATTGAATTATTTAGACATAAGACACGTTGTTATTAAAATTATTACTCACATCAATGGTTTTAATTAAAAGTACAAGTTTTTATAGGCCTATTTTTAATTCAAATCGCTCAGCGTGCCATTGAATATTGTTCCACGTGCCACTCTCGGCATGCGTGCCGTAGATTGTCAACCCCTATTCTATCTAATAAATAAGCTAAACCATAGTAAAATCAATAGGCGTAAGCTTACCTTTCAGAATAAATGGAGTATACCAGAGTGTCTTTCTTAAGTGATTTATTTTTTCATTCTTATACTCTATATACAAAACATATTAAATAAATAAAAACATAAATGAAATAATAATATTTACCAACCCGTAAGGTTCTTTAATATATCAGTCCTTCGAATAAATTGAAAATAAAAGTTGTTTCTGGATCCCCAAATAGGGCACATCTCGAACTATTGCGGTGGGGTTTTGGCCCTCACCTCACTGCACATATTGCCTGGTCGGCTATCACTCACTCTGGGCCCGTAACAAAACACTGGGCGACCAGCGCACTGCCCTCTAACTCGGCCTACTGGCCGGCATCGCCCGCTATCTGGCCTCCCCTCCCAGTCTCACACGACTAGAAGGGGGGTCACAACTCCCCAGATTTGACTCCGAGGTCATCTGCCGTCGTCGACCCGGGGTTCACTACGCCGTCCCTGATTCGGCGGTAGGGATGGCCAGGAGCGCCGTAATCGCCGATGCCCCTGACGATCATGTTGAGCTGGCCTGCACTCGGGTGTAAAATCTTACCGCCAGCCCGCGGATACGGCTGTCCATGGATGGAGGCCTGACATGGTCAGGAGAACGTGGTTTGGGACGCGGGGCGGAGCCCCGAGGGTCAAGCGAAGGAACCGGTGGTATACAGAACGGAGATGATTGTATCTGTATCTACGGATATAGGAAAATACGGGAGCGGAATAGAGAAGGATGGACATCACACAGAGCAGGAAAAGCCTGATCTTGTGACCGTAGTCCAACGGACTGACCGGGCGCAAAAGTGGAGCCAGCTTCAACATGACGCCCCTGGCACTACCCGCCGCCGAACGCAGGTGCGGGTCCCAACTGCATTTCGCATCCAGGGTCACCCCCAGCCACCGGACTGACGGCGACCACTGGACCGCGGTACCCTCCACTCAAACCAAAGTGTCTTAAACATTTCAAACAATAACCTGTTATATCCCCCTTACCCTACGTGCAATATAATAGGTGAATTACACCTGATCCTAATGGAGTTCATGCGTGTAAACATTTTAAGAAAATAAGTAACAAGTATTTGAAGGCCCAATTTTGGTATGGCCTTCCTTTCTTATCTGAAAACCAAAAGGATAAACGCAATTGTGACTTTTTTTATACTGGAGTTAAATGAATCAGTTCGTGCACTGAATAGAAATAGATATCACACATATGATGTTATACACTGAATAGAGATAGATCTCACGTATATGATGGCATACACTGAATAAAGATAGATCTCACGTGTATGATGGTATGCACTCAATAAAAATAGATCTCACATATATGATGGTATATACACTGAATAAAAATAGATCTCACATATATGATGGTATATACACTGAATAAAGATAGATCTCACGTATTGTCTTCTATGAATAACAATGTTTTTATTTGGTTATCAAAATACGGGATAGGACTTTGATACATAGATGGGTACCAATCTAATTACTTACGCCCACTACAAAGTATTGGCTCATTTTATAGTTCAAGTATGAAGATTTTTCTCCCCCGCGTGATGGATGCATGCACAATGTATCACCTGTTCCTCCCGGGTACAACACTAATGTACTCTACAGTTATGTATATCATTGAAGTCAGTAAAAATAAGTGATAAAGAAGCTATTTTCTAAATAAATAAACATGAACTACTCTATAGCCAACTTTGCCCCCATATTTATATATACTCATAAAATATACGACTTATTAAACGATTTTTATTTACTATTTTATTCTCTAAACATTATTAACCAAATTGTAACCTAAGTCACTGTTCAAATAAAATTGTACTGCAGGCCCGCAAGCCATTGATTGGAGACCCCTACCTGATATTATGTCATTTAAAAATCATTGTATCAAAGTTTATTAAACTAAAAAAATAAAACTAGCTTCGTGTATTTTATGAATTAATTGCATTGTATAGCCTAGTAGAAACACAGAAAAAAGGACAGTGTATAATAGTAGCAAAAGTTACTAGACATACTTTCTAATAAATTATTCACACATAAAGCTGTGTGCTATCTACAGATGTAAATTTTGATAGAGAGTAACAATAAAACTAATAATATAGTAAAATGTTATCAATATGGACCAGAAAAATATGTTTGTATTTTATAAAATATCCTTCAGATCGTGTAGTTATGATATTTATGAAATCCGTTTAAGGCAGTCATTTAGATAAGCTATCGCCATATTTCTTATTATTTTTACATTCAATCAATATTGTTTCTTTCTCAATAAATAATAAGAAATAATTCCCTCCTATTTAAATAAAACTAAATCTCTATAAGATGATAGCCATTGTCTTCACGAGCGTCGTTAGTGGGGGATGTGTATGAGGGGGACACGTACCCTCCAATTAAATAGGAAATTATATTCTTTTACCGTAAAGGAAACAATGAAGAGGTTTATTTAGAAAAATGAAACCCCATATTGTTACAAAGCATACTCATATGACTTAAAGAAATACTTTTGACAGCATATAATTCGTGTTATTCAGTTGGTTCAAGTTGATGTGAAAATGGGTGTTTTCTGTCCCCTCCATATTATTAGGCTAATGACGCAGATTACTTTTTATTTTCCCATGCACAATTTTGAAGAAAGATCCAACGAATGTCATTACATGAAAGCAAGCCATAAGTCCTACATTTAAAAAGACTATGCAAACCCAGTTTTAATATAAGTATTTTGAAACGTTTATAACTAATTTAAAGGAACGAATAATATATAGAAATGCATTTGATAAATTTGTACAATTTTATATAAAACACATTTTTATCACAAATATAAATTAGAATGAAAGCCTTTCACTTGAAATTTATTCCCAATCATCAGTTAACTATTGATTAAAATCCGCCTCGAAAAGGATGTATATACACATTTTTAGTTCACGTTGGTGGCTTCTAGGGAAGGGTGGGTTCCGGACCACCCCTGAAATTTGATATATAAGTATAAAAACTTTTATTGGCTAAAAGTACAGTACATTTTTCTGGTGTACCCGCATAATAAAAAAGATTTTTAAGCCCTTAAAGCCTAAATTTAATTGTCTAGTTGACGTGTCACTATTTAAAAAAAACTTTAAAACCTATATTTGTAAAGTAATACTCGTACACTGTATTATACTATATTACTTCAACTTTAATTATTTAAATCCTAAATTTAATAAGCTTTGTATTAAAATCTAATTGAAAATTACTAAAAATATTGATATTTAATGAACAATCAATTGTTAAAAATATTTTCAAATATAAATAGTGAAAAAATTCTGAATAAATGTGGTGAATATATTTATTACATTGATGAGATAACATTGTTGAGTGACAACAAATTACAGCTAAAAAATACTTATTTAAATTGTTTTGCATAGTAAATCAAAATTATTCCAAAATACACCAACAGGAAATCTCAATAGGTTTTAATTAGTTAAAATTATTTCCTGATATGCCACATTAAAGTGTTTGCGCACAATCCATTTATTTTTAAACGCTTACTTAAAAGTAATTACAGGAGTTGACCAGCCTCTTCAGCTGATAGCAGCATACGCAAATAATTTCAAATCTATAATGATATATTGTAGTAAAACAAAAATATCTGTACTAATATAATGTTTTTAAAATTGTAGGCCTCCTATATTCGTGCACGCTATGCCCGCCATCAATCAGGTGGCTCTAACCCACCACAGAGGACAACGTTTCGTCCTCCCTGGGTTAAGGAGAGCCCCGACCCTCATCACGTTCCCACCGCTCCATGGACACTGGCCAGGAACAGAGACAGTGGCATAGCGAGCAATACGGGAGCGACCAACAAACCAGCTGTACTTAAGGGTAGAGGTCAGTAGAAAAACCTTTGAAAAATTAACAAACAAAACATTTTAAAAATATTTTATTTTACTTTATATTAAAAAAACTATAATTTAGCATAATACCTATTGCCTGTGAACCAAACAATCTGAACACCAAGGCGATAAGAATCAATAATTAATAGAAAAGGGAGTTTTTAAAACAGTGCATTGATTGATTGTATTAGCTTACGAAGTACTATAATATTTTAAAGCAGTATTCAATAGTTTAGATGCTTATTATTGTTAAATAGATTTATATAACCATTGCTTCTTCTAGTAACAAATAATTTGATTGTTAAAAAAGTGTATTTATTAATAAAAATAAAAAGTATGATAGATCACTACTCATAATCCCTTAATGAAATTGAAATGATTCCTAATTAGCTGGCCATAGAATTGATAGCACGTCTAGTTCTCATATTTACAATATTCTTTAACTAAAACGAAAGTATAAAATTAACAATTATATTAATTTTAGAAGTCTATGGTGTGTAGTAAATACAGTAATTTCTGATGGTCATGGTAAGCAAGTGACCACAATAAGTTTATCTGGACAATGAATTGCAACTAAATGCTTTGATTTATAGTAAATCAACCTCAATCCATAAAAAGAATACATGGGAATTAAAAAGTTGAAGTTAGCAGTCCTGTTACTAAGAAAATTGCAATTGTTTGAAAAAAATAGTAATCCGATTGCTAAAGGATGATTTAAATATATTAAAGAGTTCTTATTATAATATGTACTGAGAAAATAATTAAATATCTACAGATAATAGTTTGGTAAAAATATTAATTTGGAGGATTAATGCTAAAATTGTGTTTGATTACAGTATTATTATTAGCACCACGTCTTATTACCCGTTCTGGTTGTACGCACTTACGCTAATGTGGTATGGTAAGGTGATTGTGAGATGAAATGGAGGACCTACAGTTTAACGTGGGATCCGAACCACGGTGGAGGCCTTGGATTCCACACATTCACAAGTTGTAATTAATGCATTTTTGTCAGAGGTGAAGGAAGGTTTGGCGATCAGATAAATCTGTACCGGACCGAAGATTTAATCCCGGACCCCCAGCACAGAAGTCTGACACCTTACACCTAGACCGCCAAGTCACCTTGTGTTTGATGCTTTTCTCTTAGTTTTAAAGGTAAATGAACATAAAGGTCCTAGAATGGGCCAGTTATGACCAAGTCTTACTATTAAGAATTGTGGTTGTATAAAAAAAGTATTTGAAATCATATTTAATATCAATTACCACACTGATGAATAAAAAGTAAATACATTCTATGTAGTTTTTACAACGGTTTATGTACTGCGTTTTTCAAGCGTGTCCTTTATATGCGTTGGAAAAATTGTTTTGAGCTCTAACAAAATTAACGTAAGTCTATCTGGCCCGATCACTTGCCAGTTTTATAACATCCTTTTAAATATCCTGCTCTGAGTGTGTTGCTCAATTTGTCGTGTTAAGTCGGTGGTATTGATGACAGTGGGCAATGAAGTATCACACCTATTTGATGATGAAGTCAATCGAGCTGTGGGAATATATAACTAAAGGTCTGGATAACGCGTTTCGTCAGTATTGACAAACGATTATAAGGTTTCCCACCTCGTACAGATGTACACTCCGTCGATATTGAAAGGTAGCAACTATTCACTCAGCCCGCGCGGGTGCTATAACCTCCACACATGCCTGCAGAATAGTTTGCCTAGCTACAACCAAGGCCTAAGTTAGAGAAGGCCTTAAATCCTTAAATTATTTCTTGAATGTAGGGAAGGAGTGATGGGGGAGGGGTTATGTCTCTTAGCGATGCCCAAATGGTTTGATTTACTAAATTAATATTACTTTATAGTTCTGATAATGATAAAATCAATAAATAATATTTACATACTAAGTTAATTAATTAAAATTGCTTCATTAAAATATGGGCTGTATTTTTTTAGCTATTAAAAATTTAACCACGTCAAATGTTATATTGGCACTGTTACACACAATGTTTGGTTTTACATGGTAACATAAAGCAAGTCTCCCCTTTTCCAAAATCTTCATTACAGTTTATAACCAATTATAAATTTATTAATGATAAATTATAATATTACACACATATACGTAAATAACAGATTCTCTCTAAAATTTTTTTACTTTATTTATAAGAAGTTGAGTTAAAAAAAAAATCTTCTGTAATTTAAGAGTCCCAATCCTAGATTAAAATATTTTATACTATTTCCGGGTGGACAACAAAAAAGATATTGATAACATCTTATCCACTGGACATATTTTAGATATAAAAGTGAATTTATTTGTTTCTTCAAAGTTATTATGACTGTGTGTAACTAACTTTGTGGGACCATAGTTAAATTCTATACTTTATTTAATGTTACCATAGCGGCTATAATATAACTATTAGTAAAACGCTTTAATAATTAATACATTGATTGAGAAAAGGTGTGGTTTATTAAGATTTGCGATGATTATTATCATTTTATAATAAATTTAATGTATAATGTTAAATGTGAATATTTTTGTCAAATCTGTTTTTTACTAAATCAACTATGGAAACCCAAACAATAAAAATGTCCATGTCGTAGGCATAATAATTGAAAAGCAAGGATAAATATTGTTTTGTTTTACGAGCTTAAAACCACTTTACATGATATCTCTGATTTTTTAAGGTTTGGAATATAAATATATTTAAGTAAAAAAATATTGTAGTTCTGTACTATATTCAAGAATATTTGTCTATAGCTAAGAATACCTGGAATTTCACAACCTATTGCGCTGCATTTATTTCTATTCATCAGGATGTCTGCTAAGAGAGGATCTCGCAGACATACAGTCAGGGTTTGATTTTCTTTTAAAGATACGGCCAGATTTATTTATCTCTGGAACCATTTAAACCAACTCCGGTGCAGATTTTACTTTTGTACTGGACCAATATCCAGGCAGGTTTTAGCATTGTGTATAATCAGGTGTTTCGGTGTGAGTCCCGGTGAAGGCTAGCCGAATGTTTGTTTACATTTATGGAACAACACAATTACTGTGGGATAGTTTTATTGTATTTATCCAGGCATTTTTTAGTATAGTAATTATAACCGGTGTTTTGGTGTGAATCCCGGTGAAGTGCCATACAATTATTTGTCTATATCTATGATACCACACAGTTACTGTGGTGTAGTTTTAATTATTCTGTAGAGTATTTAGACATGCATTTTTTAGAGTAATAATTATAAATCACACGGTTTGTTGTGAGCCCCGGTGAAGCGTCAGCCAGATATTTGTATCAATCTATGGAACCACTTAACCGATTTAAATGTGTGTGTTTTTTTTATGTAGAATATTATCCAAGCAAGTTTTAGCGTGACTTAATAATGTTTTTTGTTGTGAGTCTTGGTGAAGGACCAGCCGGATATTTGTCAACAACTGATTCCGTATTAATTCTATTCTGTAGGATGTCAACCAGGGAAATTTTAGTATGATAGACTTAGGTATTGGGGTTCGAGTCCCTGTTAAAGTTTCAGATGAATGATGTGTATATTTTATTTAGGATATTTATAATCACATAAGCGATTTCAGTGTATTTTTTTTTCAACTAGGCTTACGTAGTTTTTATATCCAGGCTGGTTTTAACATTAGTTTAATCAGGTGTTTTGCTGTGAGTCCCTGGAAATACTGACAGGCCTAGCTATAATGGATTTTGTGGATCAGCCGGAAGGTGAAATTCGTTTTCCGTGAAGGAGATAGTAAAATCCAGAGTGAACTATAGGAGAATATTTATAAGTAACATAATATTACCTATTTCAACCATATTTACTACTAATTACTGGGGGATAGTGATTAAAAGATACAAATAAATGTGATGTAACCACATTTGCTTATATGGAAGTTGGAAGCAATTTAGGAAAACGTGTCTCAATATTCCCGGCCAGGACTAGAACCCTGTTTCACCCATCACTGAAAATGTACCATATAAGAAATGTTTTTATCCGCATTAATACCAAAGCAGTATAATATAAATTAATCACCGTATTTTCTAGATTATTTATTTTACTTTGTAATTTTGTTTAATAGAAGATATTAAATATTGTATTTTGTGAGTGCTTTGAGCAGATATCACACTGATCTATGATCTATTATTAACTTGGGGCTTTCTTTTTAAGTTCAATCAATAATGGTTTTACCACACTGATATTATCAACAACTCTCAGATACACCCCAGTGGTGTAGTTATCTAACGCGCTAGTTTACTTTTAGCTCGACTGAGAAGGATGTGGAGATCGAGTTTCTAATCTCACTCGGGTGAACTCGAGTAGTTTTTCCTAAATGGTTTTACACTCTACTTCCACGCAAATGCTGTTTCACTTCCTCTAACTTCAACCTTTCCAGTTCCTAACCCATTATAGTAATTAGTACTTAGTGAATTACCAGAACGGGTAGTAAAACGCGGTGCTAAAAAACAAAACAAAAAACCTACCCTCAAAAATTGATTTAAACACTCTTTCCTTGTCTTATTGATTTAGGATTGACTATATGAAGGCTATCTAAGAAACGGTGAAGTTTTCCTGGCACTCAAACATATTAATAAATAGTTCGTTCTGTGTGTGCTAGCTGAACGTGAAGGTCCGAGTATAGCGTAGAGTAGTTGAATGGAGTTGTCTAGAAGGGGTGTTCAATCACATTATTCACTTCATCGAGTCATGCACTAACAAAATACTGACGGTTTCTAATGCAGTTAACATCCAATCATTTTCTAAACATTTATGTTTTGCAGTAAGAAAAACACTTATTACTCGTTTCAAGTTAATTTCAAGAACTAATAAATTATGTATTTTGTAGGCTGCATTACTACTTATATGTTAAAATCTCATACTCCTCAAATAATCGTTGGTTACCTTATTATTATTATTATTATTATTATTATTGTTATTATTATTAGGGTGACCTGGTGGTCTAGGGGTAAGGTGTCAGACTTCTGTGCTGGCGGCCGGGTTCAATCCTCGGTCCCGGCACAGATTTATCTGATTACCAAACCCTTCCTTCACCTCTGACAAGACATCTTGTGAATGTGGGGAATGCCAGGCCGCCATCGTGGTTCGGATTCCACGTTAAACTGTAGTCCTTCATTTCATCTCACAATCACCCTACCATTACACATTAGCGTAAGTGCGTATAACCCGAACGGTTAGTAAGACGCGGTGCTAATAATAATAATAATATTATTATTATTATTAATATAAATGCTTTCTAAACCAATAATCCTACAAGAGCAAGATTTACAGATTTATTTAACGTACAGATAGTGCGACAGCTTAGCTCAATCGATAGAATGTTTTTATACTGATTTATTAGACTAGGTTCGATTCCTGACACCATGGAACTTTTATTTTTAGTGAAACATTTGTTTCTTCTTCTAAACTGATGAGTTAATGGACTGGGAGTTTTAAGATAGTATCAAAGTAGTGTGCTGATTTTATCACTTGGTTCAGAAAATGCACGTCAGATACCTCAAATAAATTTATAAAATGTAACCTTAGGATGCTACGTGTCTCTCTAAGTGAGATCGGTTATGCATTATTGAACAAAATAAGAAAACATAAGTTTTATTCATGTATATCAAATATAATTTTAGCTTTAACTAGGAACCAAAATAATTAGAAAACAAACTTTCAGCAATATCTCTATGACTTATTTATCTGATTTGTTTGGATGGTTTTCATTCTTTGCGCATTATTAAGTATCAGGTGTGAACTTGTTGCATGTTATTTGGATTTCGTGCCTAGGCTCACCTTCCTCTTCTCATTTATGTTGTTCTGCTCTATCCAAAACCACTGTACCGAGTGAGAGTAATATATAAATATTTCGAAAAATTCTATTTGCTTATAAATAAAATTATTTTTACAGCTCAAAATTCCGTTTATGAGACTATTTGTTTAAAAATTGATAATATATGCATACTATTATATTAAAATATTTGTTGTGTGGAGTTATAATATATTTCTTAATTATCTTCAAATTTGTTAACCGTCAGTTTGTTTGAGTTGGTAACGTGACATTCTCATGATCTAGAATTCACATGATCAATTATTTAAGTCTACCTGTTTTGTTTTTTTAAGTTTTTCAGACTGAAACAACCTTTCATTTTAAATTATTGTATTAATAAGCATGTTATAGTTTGTTTTAAATATTTTGTTTAGAAGTGTATAATGTAATTGAGCATACTTAGAATACCACAAAACTCTTATTTAATAATAAATAAACAAGGTAGTGAATTTAAAATTAGTAGATTTATTTTTAAAATTTGTGTTTAGGGATTATTTAAAAATTAAATTAATGGTTTATGATATAAAAAATATACACATTTATAAATAAGGCTAAGCAAGCTAATTATTAATTGCATAGTAAAACCATTTAGCGTATATTTATGTTTTAAAATTTGTTGCGAAAATAAAATAATATTTTACTGAATTCAAATTATTAACAAGTGATTTTTTTTCCTACATGAAATTTTAACGTTGTAGTCGAGATTGAATCGATCTTTTGAGCTTCAGACAAGCACACTTACAAGTGAAATAAAACACATATGAAATCTTCTAAAAGTTTAACTCATACTTAAATAACCCGAGACATTTTTGAGACAATAAACTTAGATGCAATAAAATGGAAGATGAATTCCTAATAAAACCAAACAATTCGAATTACATGATGCAGTCATAACAAATAATAGTGTTCACTTTCAGTTATGTATCTTGTAGAATGGCGGATGGTGGCATCCCTTCAATTTAATCCTTTGGCACGTCAAGGTTTTACAGTGTTGTCAGATTGAAAACTCATTCGCAAGCAAAACAACGCCACACTGACTCGCACGAGATTAGCAACCTTCAAAAGTTAGCTCCATTTTGGTACAGCCTGAGATTTGAGAGATCATGAGTAGCGAAGTTTTTATCCAAGTTTCAAAATTTGGGGTTCAGGGGTAGCCAACACTATTTTCTGTCATACCGCGATCTACATTCTACGCTGTTCTCATTGTGTGTATAGCTATAGCCCAAAACCTCAGACCTTACCTGACTACTGCCCCCTTTCCTCATCGTGGACAGTAAAAAAAAATAGGCCTATTTGGAGATTGGAATAAGGATGAACCAATTTATTCAAATTTGAGCAACAAGCGAAGTTGACCGATATAACCGATCTATTTGTTTTATGGTGTAATAGATTTTATTTAATCTACGGTGACCTTAATGGTAGAACTTAAAATGACTAAGTGATTATATTAGTAAACAAGAATTTCGATGAGCGATAGTGAGAGGGCCTTCCTATTCTGCGGGAAAGGTATTTTCACACACCTTCCGGGGTTTTCTTAAATGCAAAAATTGACTTGGGGACCGACGAATTTACTTTCCCTCCGAATGAAGTTGTGCTACGTATTTTTAACGCTCAAGGAAAATCGATCAACCTCGGCTGGAATTTAACTAATAGTTAGGATCCAAGATATCAATCTGTATAAGAAAATGTTTCGAAATATTTTTGTAAATATTTTAGACACAATCATAATTATGATAACTTATTTGTCATATGATTACTATTGTAACTGATTTAAGCCTACACATGTTAGATTGTATCAAATATGTATCTGATTATAAAAATAAATGTGGACGAAAAATTAATGCTTTAGTTATTACCAATTCCTCATAGCAACGTGTAGTATACATGTTTTAAATAAGTCATTATTACAAATAAATTTAAACTACTCATAAACGACAAAAACACAACCTTTAAGAAAATAAAACATTGTTGGTATACAGTGGCTTTTAAAATATTATAATATATCTATACAAATTATGATATAGTTTAAAAAATAAACACACGTAAGTTTACACTCAAAGTCACAAATCATTTTTTGGGTTCCGTACCAAAATGGAACTCTTGTGAAAAACTCAAGCTATATATTTTTTTGGTCCCACACAGATCTCAACATTTGAATGGCTAGAGATAAAAAGCCAAAATTTGGGTTGCAGTTAGGTGATAGCTTGCCCGCATGAAATGGGTTTGTAGCAATTTTGGAAAAAGATGAATAACGGAATTTGTTGGTCATTAAAATAAGTAGGTATAAGTTCATTACTATTATTATTTTTATCCAATTATGAATGATATTTTTTAAAAGCTTTTAACGTGAGGGTTTTAAATATAAAATATATATATATAATATTTTAATATAATAGTATTCATATACTATCATTTTTTTAAAACAAATAGTCTCATAAACGTTAATTTTAAAAAATTTTGGGAAAGCACTGGAAAAAAGGAATATTTAAAAATAAATGTGATTATGCTGTAAAAATGATTTTATTTATATTCAAATAATACTTTTCGAAATATTTATATATTACTCTCACTCGGTACAGTTGTTTTGGATAGACCAGAACAACATAAATGAGAAGAGGAAGGTGAGCCTAGGCACGAAAATCCAAATAACATGCAACAATTGCACAGCTGATACTTAATAATGCGCAAAGAATGAAAACCAGCCAAACAAATCAGATAAATAAGTCATAGAGATATTGCTTAAAGTTTGTTTTCTAATTATTTCGGTTCCTAGTTAAAGCTAAAGTTATATTTAATATAAATGAATAAACCTTATGTTTTCTTATTTTGTTCAATAATGCATAACCGATCTCACTTAGAGAGACACGTAGCATCCTAAGGTTTCATTTTATAAATTTATTTGAGGTATCTGACGTGCATTTTCTGAACCGAGTGATAAAATCAGCACAATACTTTGATACTATCTTAAAACTCCCAGTCCATTAACTCATCAGTTTAGAAGAAGAAACAAATGTTTCACTAAAAATAAAAGTTCCATGGTGTCAGGAATCGAACCTAGTCTACTTAATCAGTATAAAAACATGCTATCGATTGAGCTAAGCTGTCGCACTATCTGTACGTTAAATAAATCTGTAAATCTTGCTCTTGTAGGATTATTGGTTTAGAAAGCATTTATATTAAAAATAATTATTAAAAATAATAATAATAATAATAATAATAAGGTAACCAACGATTATTTGAGGAGTATGAGATTTTAACATATAAGTAGTAATGCAGCCTACAAAACACATCATTTATTAGTTCTTGAAATTAACTTGAAACGAGTAATAAGTGTTGTTTTACTGCAAAACATAAATGTTTAGAAAATGATTGGATGTTAACTGCATTAAAACCGTCAGTATTTTGCTAGTGCATGACTCGATGAAGTGAATAATGTGATCCAACACCCCTTCTAGACAAGCTCCATTCAACTACTCTACGCTATACTCGGACCTTCACGTTCAGCTAGCACACACAGAACGAACTATTTATTAATATGTTTGAGTGCCAGGAAAACTTCACTGTTTCTTAGATAGCCTTCATATAGTCAATCCTAAATCAATTTGACAAGGAAAGAATGTTTAAAGCAATTTTTGAGGTAGGTTTTTGTTTGTTTTTTAGCACCGCGTCTTACTAAGCGTTATGGTAATCCAATAAGTAATAATTACTATAATGGGTTAGGAACTGGAAAGGTTGAAGTTAGAGTAAGTGAAACAGCATTTGCGTGGAAGTAGAGTGTAAAACCATTTAGGAAAAACTACTCGAATTCACCCGAGTGAGATTAGAAACTCGATCTCCACATCCTTCTCAGTCGAGCTAAAGAGTAAACTAGCGCGTTAGATAACTACACCACTGGGGGGTATCTGAGAGTTGTTGATAATATCAGTGTGGTAAAACCATTATTGATTGAACTTAAAAAGAAAGCCCCAAGTTAATAATAGATCATAGATCAGTGTGATATCTGCTCAAAGCACTCACAAAATACAATATTTAATATCTTCTATTAAACAAAATTACAAAGTAAAATAAATAATCTAGAAAATACGGTGATTAATTTATATTATACTGCTTTGGTATTAATGCGGACAAAAACATTTCTTATAGGGTCCATTTTCAGTGATAGGTGAAACAGGGTTCTAGTCCTGGCCGGGAATATTGAGACACGTAGTAGAAGGTGAAATGACAGTTCTGAGTCACTTTCTCCCATAAAGTTTAACATTGAACCTCACCGCACCTCGTGAAGTGATCCTCACCGCACCCCGTGTAAGGAGAATTACTTTCTCCTGGATGTTCGATGTTAGTATCTCTGGTGGTGAGTCTTGGACCGCAGTCACTCAGATTTTGATGTTTGGATGTGTGGGAATGGTGATGTTGTGTAGTTGGTTAAATAGAGCGACCATGGTGACTAGATAACTTTGCTATGTAGTTTATTCCTTGGGGTCACGGAACTATGGAGCATGAGGAATAAATGTGAGATAAATATTGTTGGTGGGTAGATACATTTAGTTTACAATATCCGTCCCACTCTCGGCTATATATTTCTTATCGTGTCTGAAATTATGTTTTTGGTAGCTTAGCTCAGGCTTTCTCAGTCCCACGTCCCAGTGTAAGGACGTCCCTGTAGACGCTTGGTGAGGTGATTCAACCTGTGGGTTCCTTTTTCCAAGTGTTGATTACGTCCTCCCTTACACCCCCCCCCCCCCCTCGTGGTGTGTAGTCTAGCACGCCCTGGTAAATCAACTTGACCCCGACGCTGATAGGTCAGATTTGGTCACGTGACCCCGCCTCCTGGCTCTGTGATTGGCTGATTCCCTCCTTCCCCCCACCCTCCTGCCGCTGCCCTACTTTCCTCTGATTGGCTGTTGGTTTTCCCCTACAACCGGCATACCCCGGACATGTTGGTTCTTGCTGATTAATTATTAATGATTGTTAATTAATTATTGTTAATTAATTGGTAGGATAGAGGTGTTGTAGCTTTTTTTATTTATTGCTGGCATACGTAGGACATGTTGGTTGTTAATTAATTAATTGGTAGGATAGAGGTGTCGGAGTCTTAGGGCGTTGTAGTTTATTTATGGGCATACAGTCCTTGACGTTGAGGCAGGAGGGCTCTGCACGAAGCTTGCGCTACGGCTGCCAGGCATAGAATGAACATCGGCTCTTCTGTCACAAGGCTCTGACCCGGAACAAGCATCATGAACCTTGTGCTATGGTGCTTGGTCGTAGAGTGTGGTAATTGTTTCCCGAGACCCCCTTCTCCTTCGCAACCCTGGCGCCAGTCTGCGTGGTCGACAAGTGACCTCAATAACCTTGGTTTTCCCAATAACGTAATCATCGCAACCCTGGTGCCAGTTTGGCGGGCAGACAAGTCAGGACAAGAATATATCGTGACCTCGACAACCTTGGGTTTTCCAAATGACGTAATCATCGCGTGTTATGTCGCAACCTGGCGCCAGGTTGGCGGGCAGACAAGTTGGGACAAGAATAGATCGTGACCTCAGCAACCTGGGTTTTTCCTATGACGTAATCATTGCGTGTTATGTCGCAACTCTACATCTCTAATTATGCACAATCAGGGCCTCGGAATCCACAGTTAGGGCCACTACCCCCGTCACAAGTCTACTAAAATTGGTTGTTTGGTAGCGTTTGTCGAAATGGATGGAAATGTTCCTCCACCCACAGCTCTCGGACCGGACACCTGGGTTTTTTCCTATGCCGTAATCATTGCGTGTTATGCCGCAACCCTGGCGCCAGTATGTCGGTCCGACAAGACGAGTTGAGACAAGAATAAATATGGAGGTAATCGACCTGGGAAACGGGTTTTTCCCTGGCGCTAGGTTGGCGGGTAGACAAGTCAAGACAAGAATAGATCGTGACCTTGACAACCTTGGGTTTTTCCCTGGTAACAGTTTGAGGGTTCAACAAGATGAGTTTAGACAAGAATAGATATTGAGTTCATTGGTTCGGGCAACGGGTTTTCCCTACTACTTGAAAAAAAAATTAGGGAGGGTGAAGGCCGGTGGAGAACCAGGTGTTTTTAAAATACTTACACCATTAATTTGATAAAACTTTTAATAAATCACCAAAATTTTATTATAAATATTACTATGTATTGGTTGCTACTCGTTTAGCCGTTTATTAAAACGTTTCCCAGGAGGCACTGCGAGGAAGCGAGTAACATCACCTCCCACCTATAACTAATTTTAACTAAACTACTCAATTTTGATAAAGCCGTGCTGTTTCACCTGATGAAATCAGGGTATGATACTCACAAGCACTCGAGCTATTTACGTAATAAAATATAAAGGGTGATTATTATTATTTATGTCTCCATTGGTGGACAAATTTGTCTTATTTTGTAGTGACCGTATGCAAGAGTGTCACATCCATTATCTAAAATATAGCGTTTATCATCTCCTGGTGAAAGTGCAAGTTTATTCAAAGAGATACTGTACAATTGATGTTTCTCACTTCTTATCATAGACATACGGCATAGTGTAAAACTCCCTGCTTTAAACATTTTTTATAATGAGAATGTTTAATTTTTTTTGAGAGTTGTTTTTGATACACCTTTACCGACTTTTTTCTCCTCAAGACTCTCCTTTTGAATGGAGTAGAGTTTAGGCCGAAGTCCCACAAAATCTCGAATGCACTCTCCATTTATCTCATCCTTCATTTTACCCAGAGCTTTCTTATTGCATACACTGTGCAAAAAATGTGTTTCTGGATAGTCTGAAGTGTCGAATCGGTCTATATTATCAAACATATCCACATACACATTTTCTGTTTTCAGTTCGTAACAGAGGGAGTCTGTGTCTGTGAATAAGAGCTTTGCATTTTGTCCATATTTCCTCTTAACATATGAAAGTTATACATAATAACCTTGCTTATATCTAAGATTGCAAAGCCTGCATAGATAGGCTTATTCAAAAGTAGGCTTATATTTCTCATGTGAACACCAACTAACTCTTCCGTGAAGATTGTATAAGCAATAAATGCTGTGAAGCTATACGCTTCATTAGTCTTTTTTCATTATTTAGTAATTGAACATTTACGCGATGTCTTTGATTCTCCATCGACTTCCCAATACTGCATTGTTCATGAGTTTGAAAAAGTCCTTTTCAATGCCGTTTAATGCATTTTTTCGCCGGGATGTATTAAAATAAATATATGGTTTTAACCAAGCGCTCTGATTGAAAGTTAGGACTCGGTGTATCTTTTGAAGCTTCATACCCAAGGAAATGTACAGTTTTAAATTACGGTAGTGTACCACATAATTTTGTTTACTGTTTAGGTTGGGCACTAGCTTTTCTGTTTTCCCGCCGGTGGGAAAGTTTAGATTGGATTGCATATACTTAGAGAATGGGGATAACATCTCAGGAGTAACTATGACTTTTTCAGGAGCAAGTGGGTAGTCACTGTGTTCGTCATGAATTTCTTCCGGATACTCTAGATCCACTTCTAATATATAACCCACAGTGCTATCATCAACAACTGAAATTATATTGAGCTCAGCTATTTCACTCTTGTTCAACCACCTAAAATTACTCTGAGGAAGGTGATCAGACATAACAGTTCCGTAGAGGTTATTACAATCCCAGTATGTGATATACTTCACCTCCTTTTCAGGATTAAAATCCATCATATCGGGGTTGTTTGCTTCAGAATATCTATTAGAAATCACAGACACTCCGCCGCGTATCCCCTTTTCAATGAATAAATGCATTTCAATGTCAGTTAATATCTCCAACTCAACCTTGGTCATCTTTAAAAAGGCTGCCCATGCTAGTCCAGGGCTTGTGCAAAAATGTAGACAGTCTAATTTATAGTACTCAAAACACAAAGAGCGAAAGTATTCGAATACGTCTGCTAAAAGTAGAACATCAATTAAAACATATAAATTTTGATAATCTTCCATAGTGTTCATTTCAAAGTTCTCCCACACAGTTTTAGCATGAGCGTAGTCACTTTCTGAAATATGTTCTTGGTGCATTGATTATAGAATGCAGATTTTGGTGGTAATTGATTATCTTCCAGTTTACTGCTGCAATCCATGTAGTCGTAAGGGATCACACCTTTTCGTAGCAGTAGATCTACTTTATCGAAAGGGATATTTTCATGGAGTATTTTAAATTGAGTTTTCCCAACATGCAACAAATTTTCAACCAATTTTTCAAGAGATGTGCTTAAAAACTGGAACGAGTCAATAAATTGTAAATGGCCAAGGCTGAATGAGATATATTTCTCCATGTTGTTTGGGATACATGATAGTCTTCTGTCTGTAAACTTCCCAATTTTCTGCATGATAATATGGGCGTCATAATTTTTTATATTGTGTAAAATGACGGGTATTCTCTTGGTATATTGAAACTGAATATTGCACATACTATGAGATGCACCCCGATAAGCTCCACTGAGATGACAGTGGTCACGAACGCGGTCTTGGCCCAGCTACTTCTCACAGATACTACATACACTAGTCGAAATAAATTCATTTTCTTGTTCAGGGGTGATGCACATAGGGACAACATTTTTCTTCATCGCGGTGATCATAGTTTCTTCTTCAGTAAGTTTATGAAGAAAGGTGTCCACAACATTTTCTCCACTATAGACGACCGGAGGTTTTACACATTTACCTTCCGAATCGACTATTATGTATGCAAATCCTGATGGTATGTGCTTCGTCATTTTAGTAGTTGATGAGTGATCAGAGTTAGGTGCACACCCTGATATTTTAATATTAAAACACTCGAAATCTGCATAGATCACATACGGGATTTTTAGCATATGTTTATATGTCGAGAATTTTAATATTTTATCCTCTTCCTTGGGCATCTGTATCTTCTGAGCATCGAAAATCAGCACATCTCTCACTATGCTCATCCCTGAGATTTTCCTTGGAAAATTTATGCAAACAATATTTGCAATAGTATGATTCACCATCGTGTCTGGTCAGTGAGCTTAGAAATCTGCTCAAGTTCTTGATAAGACAATAATGTCCTCCATCCACATTGGAAAGAAACAGCAAATCCACGTGATTGTCACGACTAACCTTGGTTATTCTTAAAGGGAATATTTCCCTTGGTCGCAGTACACATTAATAGATACATTATTTGGTTTTTCAAACTTGGTTATTTGTGGTATTTGCACAGGATATTCAATACCCTCCATATTTAGTTTACTTTCCAATGATATATACTTACTCACTCGCTTAGCGTTTATGTCAGCTGGGTATAGAAATGCTAGCACAGACCAAAGAAAACATTTACTATCCGCATTTATTATATTAATTAGAGCATGCTTATTTATCAACTCTTGCGGTAATGGAATATAACTGGAAGCAATCAAAGGAACATATTTAGCTAGTTTAAGCTCTAAGTATTTCACACGGTCCTCAGCCCAACCACTTCCTTTGTGGTGGAAAGAAGAAGCTGCTTCAATCATGTAAGTGTATGCATCCTCAATCTGTGATTTTAATTCATCAGGACTTAGAGTGACCATACACTTACTGCGAAAGTAAGGGGTGATTGTTTCATCCCCTCCTCACCAACACGAGAGTACTCTACACAGGCAGATGTATACCATTTAGGATTACCCAATACATTAAGTTGTTGGACAAGCGTTGCTTCCAACTTCTTTTTAATTTCGTTAATAAAGGGTAAAAATAGCGAGTCTTTCGAGGGAGAGAGCTTGATGATTTTGACTGACCCATTCAAAGCTTCTGAAAAACTGCAAGGGTCATAATCTTCATCATTATCGAGATTCTCAATAGATATTCGACTGTCTTTATCACACTCGAATGACTTCATCTCCCGATTATGTGAGGAAACATGCCTCTGTAAGTTGTCACTCCGACTAAAAACTTGTCCACACTCATCACATTTTCTAAGTCCAACCCCGTGTTGTAAACGCATATGATGCGTCAGGTTAGTAATCTTGGTAAAAGATGTTGAACAGTTTTTACATAGGAAGACCATTTTAACCAAGTGTGTTGTATGAAAATCAACAGATTAAATATTGACTATAGAGCGTGCTCTATGAGAATAAGTAGATCAAATCTTAATGATAGTTGACTTATTCACTATCACTTCTCTAGACGTGAAAGGCAAATTTTACACAAGAAAATGCGTGGATTTACTGTAATCCTTTATGTTGCACGTAAACCGATAAAGTCATTATATCGAATTATAAACAATATTTGTCTGTGAGTAACAATACATGTGTGCGCAATTATTTCACCTCCAAATGGTGTACCTAGAAATAAAATCAATAAATATGGTAAATAGCGTACAAGTAACACATGCGTTATTGTATGAATCCTTCAATATTTTGTTATTTACGGGTAAATTATTATGATATTTCAAATTTATATTCATTTATTAATAACTTTCATTCTGTGCCATCTAGTGAGGAGAATTGGTACTTATAATTTCTCAATGTTTTGTGTTAGTCCGTACAGGATGCAAACAAATAGTAACGCATGTTATTCCTATTATTATTATTATTATTATTATTATTATTATTATTATTATTATTATTATTATTAGCACCGCGTCTTACTACCCGTTCGGGTTGTATGCACTTACGCTAATGTGTAATGGTAGGGTGACTGTGAGATGAAATGAAGGACCTACAGTTTAACGTGGAATCCGAACCACGGTGGAGGCCTGGCATTCCCCACATTCACAAGATGTCTTGTCAGAGGTGAAGGAAGGGTTTGGCAATCAGATAAATCTGTGCCGGGACCGAGGATTGAACCCCGGACCCCAGCACAGAAGTCCGACACCTTACCCATAGACCACCAGGTCACCTGTAATTATTCCTATTAAATCTACTTTTAATCATCACGAGCGGTCAGATACGTGGAAAATATTAGGGTGGTTTCCTACTATCCTTAAACAATATTAGGCCTTTGTATGGAGGGAGAGTTGGAAATATCCTCAGTTTAATAGGATAGTGTTCGAACTCCAACCTCGTCAATTAACCATACCAGACGAGCCCCGTTTCGTTACTTGTGCATGAATACAGTTGAATTTTATTTTAAATATCATAAGGAACAATCACGACGAGTACATTTTATTAAATAATGTATAACCTTTACATATGTTCCTAAGTTAAATACCCAGAGAAAAGAATCATGGCGACTATATATATTTGGATAACATAAATAATAACTTTTACATAAGTTTATAAGTAAAATATCTAGGAAAAATCACTGTGTTTATATAACCTGAATATGAATGAATAGCAAACGCGGGTACCACATGGGCTTTTTTCTCACTCTTGCAAATGTTGGGTGCATTGAGGCGGTCGTTGCCCGCAAGGCCCTATGTAAGTCTTTGAATCACGTCTTACTAACCATCTAGCCTATCCACATTAATTAAATGAATCAACATTATGAGTGAAGCTAAAAATAAACCTCAGTGCGTCCGACCGGATTTCAAGCCCTGACCTCTCCACCCCCCTAACAAACCATAATAGGTGAGTCTGACGCTTAGTCCATGTGCTCGGGAGTGCTGTGACAGAGTGTAAATATTCCAGGGTCTTTCGTTTTTTTTACATACAGTTTATTATAAATATTAGAAACTCCCTGTCTCTCTCTCCTGCTCCGTCTCAAACATTATGGGTAACAATGTTGTCATCTCCGAAAAGTTTCACAGTACCTAAGCAGGGTACTCCCCTTTATGATTGTTTGAACACCAACTCTCCCTCCATGCAGATGCGGGTATGCTATTACAAGATATTGTGACTTATCATGCATGTGTTTAGGTGAACTAGACACTTTATAGTCCTATAGATAGATAGCTGATGACAAATTTTAAAAAACTAGATAGGTTGGAGTTCGAACACTGGCCTATCAAGCTGAGGTTATTTTCCACCTCTCCCTCGAGAATACAGTGTGAACAAATGGTGCAATTAACAGTTCTGAGAGGAGCATGTGACTATGGTTATTTGTCACGTCACAATAATGTCTGACGCACGTAGAAAGTATTATTATAACAAGCATTTGTATAGTCTAACTCCACTTCTTTTGTATTGCGTAACATTAATATATTAAACACCTTCCTGATATTATGAATATTGCTCTAAGGGTTTGCGGGGGTCAGTCAGGGTTCAAACATATCCACCGCCCAAGGCTGAACATATTCTAGGGATTTCTTAAAAAATAATCAATCATCAATTAGCAATCAACATGTCGCAACATGCCCGGGGGACCATCTTCAGCGGCCTTTGTTGACTTTATACGTCACAGGGATTCGAACCCCCCACCATCTACCAGCGGTAAAGGACTCGTGTGTTCTGTGCTCCAGAGTCAAACCTAGATTCTCTCACCTAAACGCCAGATATCATAACTCACGCTGAACAGTGTAGTAGGTAACAGAGTTTATAATCTTTGGCGTAGTGTTTAACTCTTGTTGTCAACTGGTCTTCCTGCTATAGTTGTGTCGCATGGTCAACATCGAGATTCTTGGGGGCTAAGCACAATATACATGTGTCAATATTCTAAAACTGTTCATCTCCTACCGAACACCTTAAATATATTCTAGATACGTTAATGTTGATGTCACCTTCAGTGTTTTACTTGTGACTGCAAACACACTATCCGTGGTTCAAATCACTGCTGGGTGAACGTTACACTCTCCCTGCGGTTCACTTAGCCTAGTATTATAAGTTTTAATAATTTTGCTAAACAACTCCACTCCATAGATTCCTTCAACAGCGCCGGGAGGTTTTCCATATTCTCCCTGCGGGTACACTTACGTGTGAACTTGACACCTTACCTTAAATATTTAATTTGTTTGGTAGAAAGACCAAAACTATAGTATGAAGAGCATATAGCTACTTTACCTGTGGTCAGTATCTATCAACAAACTTACTCGGTATGCGTTTGTTATTCACGTGCATCACTGGTAGCGTAGTCTAAGGCGTCACTACCAATGCCAGGGAGGTCGCGGGTTTGATTCCCGTTCTGGTACATGACCATTCTAGGTGTCGTCCCCCCGCAAACGTAAACCAAAGGTGTTTTTTTTCGCACACTTCGTGAAAATGCGGGTACATTTTCCGTCCTCATACCTACTAAGCGGGGCTCATGATTGGTTTGACTTCGAACACTGAGGCTATTTCCGAATACCGCATGGCTTATGCTTTTGTATAGGTGAACTAGACACCTTATAGGCGTACAGATAGCTAGCTGATGACAAATTTTTTAAAACTAGATAGGTTGGAGTTCGAACACTGGCCTATCAAGCTGAGGCTATTTTTCCAACTCTCCTTCCAGAATACCATATGGGTTAGATTACGTGTGTGAACTTGTCACCCTACCTTACAAGCAGCAATATTATTTAGGTGATTGTCAGGATCAGCGGGGGAAGCGGTTGAAATCGAAACCGTGCCTGGTAGCGGAGTTAGGGGTTCAAACATTTCCATCGCCAAAGGCTGAATATATTCTAGGCTATTTCAAACTCTCGCTCCACGCAAATGCGGGTACACTATCATAAGATATTGAATACCGTGTGTGAACTCGTCACCTTACCTTAAATATTAACAACATATTCTTACTAGTTTTTTTTTAATTGACAATCAACAATTAATTTACAAGCGCAATATTATTTAGGTCTTTGCCGACTGTGAGTACTTGACGTATGAATAGGGGATTCTGCCTGTTTAAAGTATATGCTGTATATCACATGACTTGAGACGTATGAATATGTTAAATAGTGAGTATTCAGGCAGAACTTTTATTTGCTTTCCACCCTAGAATTATTTGTACTGCAGATCACCTGACTTGACGTATGAATACGGGGTTCTGACTGTTTAAAATATCACATGGCTTGGCGTATGATAAATACTCAGCAATTTGTTAAAGAAAACCTTACATTAACTTATTTATTATTTGTAAACTCTCCTAAAAACCTTACATTAACTAAACTGGCTTTCGATGCCATCTAGTGGACCAATAAGCAAGCACGACAAACCCGGTACGATAATTAAATAATATTCTACTTGACAATTTTTCTGTTATAAATGGCCTGAAGAATAAAACGGATGATTTCACTTTACACTTGAATTTATTTTAAATATCATAAAAAACAATCACGACGACTACATTTTATTAAATAATGTATAACCTTTACATATGTTCCTATGTTAAATACCTAGGGAAAAAATCATGGCGGCTATATATATATATATATTTTGATAACATAAATAATAACTTTTACATAAGTTTATAAGTAAAATATCCAGGAAAAAAAATCACGGTGCTTATATAACTTTTAGATACATTCCGAATACGAATGAATAGCAAACGCGGGTACCACATGGACTTTTTTCTCACTTTCGCAAATGTTGGGTGCATTGAGGCGGTCGTTGCCCGCCCCGCAAGGTCCTATGTAAGTCAGGAAGAAAAAAATATTAAATGTGTCAACATTATGTGTGAAGCTAAAAATAAACCTCGGTGCGTCCAACCGGATTTTAAGTCCTGACCTCTCCACCCCCTAACAAACATAATAGGTGAGTCTGATGTTTAGTCCATGTGCTCATATTGCGAGAGTGCTGTATTAAACCTGGGAGTAGTTTTTCCCTAGGATCGAACCTCAGACCCTCTACCACTTGGGACAGCGGTCACCTTCATGTTTGAATCCGGTGCTAATAATTATATCGCTTTTAGTAGGAAAGAGAGAGAGGCAGAAGTTTATTTTTAAATACCCGTTTCATATTCGATACTGTAAGTACCGTTACCCATCAGACACCTTCAACCTACCACAGAGGATGGGCCGTGTCTGCTCGATGCTCTGTTCAGGCAACTGCGGAGTACGCTTTGGCGCAGAATGAATAGCAAATGATGGTGCACAACTGGTTGCATGTACTGCCATGGCGCCGAATGAATAAGTTTGGTTTAGCAAACGGTGGTGCAAAATGGACGAACGAAACCTGCTTGATTATTACACCGTATAAATATGTGAGAGTAGATATCATAACTTTTCTATGTTTAAGATGAGGCTATTCCTATTAAAATTGGACTATACAGGAACACCCCCTCTGTCCACGTGGGTTAGATTTGAACCCGGAACCTTCAGCTACTAGCGAGGCTAAACTGAAATGCTCTGTTCGGGCAACTGTGGGATACCACATGGACTTTTTTATCACTCTCGCAAATGTTGGGTACATTGAGGCTGCCCTCTTAAAAGTACTTCTGACAAGACATCTTGTGAATGCGGGGAATGCCAAGCCCCCGCCGTGGTTCGGATTCCACGTTAAACTGTAGGTCCTTCATTTCATCTCACAAGCATCCTACCATTACACATTAGCGTAAGTGTGTATAACCCGAATGGGTAGTAAGACACGGTGCTAATAATAATAATAATAATAATCTATCTTTAAGATAAGGTTATTCCTATTAAAATTGGCCTATACAGGTACACTTTACCATTGAATGAATAGCAAATGATGGTGCAAAAGTGTTCGCGCACAGAATGAACAAGCTCGCAGCTGCTCTATTAGCGTAATTAGTATAGCAACCGCTTAAAACTCCGACTTCCTCCCATATTTAGTAGTATAGTCTTTTGCTATAGTAACGCCTTAAACCATGTGGTCATTCTTTATGTTACGTGCAATGTTAAGCTAAATACCCGTTTTCATATTCGTTATACAGATACAATTACCGCGTCTAATAGATTTTACGTTCTCCCTCCCTGCAAAATGCTGGTGCACTTCGAGAAGTTTTTTTTCTAATAGATTTTCCATTCTCCCTCCCTGCAAACCCTCCCTCCACTCAGCAATAATTTAAATACGCTAATGAGGCAGGAATAATGAAAGTATTTATGAGGGAGGAGGGAGAGTTGCAGTGCATCTGAAGGTACATTTTTTTCTCACTCTCGCAAATGTTGAGTGCATTGATGTGTGGGCTTAAACTTTCATAAGGATATATTTCGTTATAATATAGTTGCGAACATTAAATTCAATATAAGAGCTATATATTATTCTTCCGAAATATAATTGCGAGCATTAAATTATTTTTTCTGTTATAATCGGGCTGAAGAATAAAACGGGTGTTTTCACTTTAAACGTGGGTAGCAGCACACGACTTACAAACTATAGTTTTATTTCAATATCTATAAATTTTATATTTGGACGGAGGAGCCTCCCTCCACGTACCAACAAGTTGGATGTGTGTGTGAGAGAGCTGTTGGGCCAAAACATGTCCACTTTCATGGGATGTAAAAGCGAAACTGCCGTTTAACGGGAGTTTTCCGAGCTGTCTTGCAGGTGCCTATTTTGAGAAAAACAATGACTCCTCAAGGTGAATGGAGGTTATTTCTCGGTACATCACCCACAGAAGGTAATGACCGGGGGAGGGAGAAAACCAGGATGAACGACCTCGGCTCTGCGGGGAGGGTTGGGGAGGGAAAATTCCCGTACTCAAAAAAGTGAAAGGCTGAGTTGGTCATCAAACAGGCAGAGTGCCCCCCTACTGGAGATGCTTGCGTCATTTACTATTGGTCATCCGGAGGAGAAAGACTGAAATCGTGGAGCGCGAGCCCCGGATGGCTCTATGCTTCAGCAAATATACTACAGCGCCCTAATTGATGAATAAAAACACCTCTATCCTACCAAAAATAACTCCAAAGCCTCTATCCTACCAATTAACTAATTAATTAATTAACAATAATCAATTAACAATAATTAATTAACGATAATTAATAATTAATCAGCAAGAACCAACATGTCCGGGGATTGTGGGGGAGGGGGAAAACCAAGCCGGCTGTAGGGAAAAACTAACAGCCAATCAGAGGAAAGTAGGGCAGTGGAAGGAGGGGTGGGGGAAAGAGGGAATCAGCCAATCACAGAGCCAGGAGGCGGGGTCACGTGACCAAATCGGACCTATCAGCGTCGGGGTCAAGTTGATTTACCAGGGCGTGCTAGACTACACACCACGAGGGGGGGGGGGTGTAAGGGAGGACGTAATCAACACTTGGGAAAAGGAACCCACAATTTGAATCACCTCACCAAGCGTCTACAGGGACGTCCTTACACTGGGACGTGGGACTGAGAAAGTCTGAGCTAAGCTACCAAAAACATAATTTCAGACACGATAAGAAATATATAGCCGAGAGTGGGACAGATATTGTAAACTAAATGTATCTACCCACCAACAATATTTATCTCACATTTATTCCTCATGCTCCATAGTTCCGTCACCCGAAGGAATAAACTACATAGCAAAGTTATCTAGTCACCATGACCGCTCTATTTAACCAACTACACAACACCACCACTCCCACACATCCAAACATCAAAAATCTGAGTGACTGCGGTCCCAAGACTCACCACCAGGAGATACTAACATCGAACATACAGGAGAAAGTAATTCTCCTTACACGGGGTGCGGTGATGATCACTTCACGAGGTGCGGTGAGGATCACTTCACGGGGTGCGGTGAGGATCAATCTTAAACCTTATGGGAGAAAGTGACTCAGAACTGTCATTTCACCTTCTACTACACGTTTTCCTAAATTGCTTCCCAACTTCCATCTAAGCAAATGTGGTTACATCACATTTATTTGTATCTTTTAATCACTATCCCCCAGTAATTAGTAGTAAATATGGTTGAAATAGGTAATATTATGTTACTTATAAATATTCTCCTATAGTTCACTCTGGATTTTACTATCCCCTTCACAGAAGAACAGAATTTCACCTTCCAGCTGATCCACAAAATCCATTATAGCTAGGCCTGTCAGTATTTCCAGGGACTCATAGCAAAACACCTGATTAAACTAATGTTAAAACCAGCCTGGATATAAAAACTACGTAAGCCTAATTGAAAAAAAATACACTCCAATCGCTTATGTGATTATAAATATCCTAAATAAAATATACACATCATTCATCTGAAACTTTAACAGGGACTCGAACCCCAATACCTAAGTCTATCATACTAAAATTTCCCTGGTTGACATCCTACAGAATAGAATTAAATACGGAATCAGTTGTTGACAAATATCCGGCTGGTCCTTCACCAAGACTCACAACAAAAAACATTATTAAGTCACGCTAAAACTTGCTTGGATAATATTCTACTAAAAAAAAACACACACATTTAAATCGGTTAAGTGGTTCCATAGATTGATACAAATATCTGGCTGATGCTTCACCGGGGCTCACAACAAACCGTGTGATTATAATTATTACTCTAAAAAATGCATGTCTAAATACTCTACAGAATAATTATAACTACACCACAGTAATTGTGTGGTATCATAGATATAGACAAATATCCGTATGGCACTTCACCGGGATTCACACCAAAACACCCGGTTATAATTACTATACTAAAAAATGCCTGGATAAATACAATAAAACTACCCCCCAGTAATTGTGTTGTTCCATAAATGTAAACAAACATTCGGCTAGCCCTTCACCGGGACTCACACCGAAACACCTGATTATACACAATGCTAAAACCTGCCTGTATATTGGTCCAGTAGGCCTACAAAAGTAAAAACTGCACCGCAGTTGGTTAAATGGTTCCAGAGATAAATAAATCTGGCCGTATCTTTAAAAGAAAATCAAACCCTGACTGTATGTCTGCGAGATCCTCTCTTAGCAGACATCCTGATGAATAGAAATAAATGCAGCGCAATAGGTTGTGAAATTCAAGGTATTCTTAGCTATAGACAAATATTCTTGAATATAGTACAGAACTACAATATTTTTTACTTAAATATATTTATATTCCAAACCTTAAAAAATCAGAGATATCATTTAAAGTGGTTTTAAGCTCGTAAAACAAAACAATATTTATCCTTGCTTTTCAATTATTATGCCTACGACATGGACATTTTTATTGTTTGGATTTCCATAGTTGATTTAGTAAAAAACAGATTTGACAAAAATATTCACATTTAACATTATACATTAAATTTATTATAAAATGATAATAATCAACGCAAATCTTAATAAACCACACCTTTTCTCAATCAATGTATTAATTATTAAAGCGTTTTACTAATAGTTATATTATAGCCGCTATGGTAACATTAAATAAAGTATAGAATTTAACTATGGTCCCACAAAGTTAGTTACACACAGTCATAATAACTTTGAAGAAACAAATAAATTCACTTTTATATCTAAAATATGTCCAGTGGATAAGATGATATCAATATCTTTTTTTTTTTGTCCACCCGGAAATAGTATAAAATATTTTAAACTAGGATTGGGACTCTTAAATTACAGAAGATTTTTTTTTTAACTCAACTTCTTATAAATAAAGTAAAAATATTTTAGAGAGAATCTGTTATTTACGTTATATGTGTGTAATATTATAATTTATCATTAATAAATTTATAATTGGTTATAAACTGTAATGAAGATTTTGGAAAAGGGGAGACTTGCTTTATGTTACCATGTAAAACTAAACACTGTGTGTAACAGTGCCAATATAACATTTGACGTGGTTAAATTTTTAATAGCTAAAAAAATACCAGCCCGTATTTTAATAAGAGCAATTTTAATTAATTAACTTAGTATGTAAATATTATTTATTGATTTTATCATCATCAGAACTATAAATTAAAATTAATTTATTAAATAAAATCATTAGGTTATCACTTAAATACGTAACCCCTCCCCCAACACTCCTTCCCTACAGGCAAAAAATAATGTAAAGACTTAAGGCTTTCTCTAATTACGGCCTTGGGCGTAGCCTAGGCAAACTATTCTGCAGTCATGTGAGGATGTATAGCATACCATGTGGACTGAGCCAATAATTTGCTACCTTACAATCTCGAATTAAGATAGCCAAAAATCTCATCTTGCCTCTTATAGGAAATGACCATCCAGGTAGCGTAAATGTGTAAAAATGGGTATTCCCCACACTGTTTTCTTAATGACCCCGTGTATTTACAGTTTTGTGCATTGATTCAGGAAATAACGTACGTTATTCTGGTAGGTAGATATTCATAAGAGAAAACACCCGACCACACCAAGCCAAAACATACAATCATTTTCAGAGAAAGGTTTAAGTTAGAGTATCATTCTCGAAGCGTTCAGTTTTGTAAAAACCCAGCAATGACCAACCTAGGGGAAATTTGGTATATACCTATGTCCCATGCATGTGATCCATCTAATTTCATCAGTTAAAACGGCTTTTAAAGAAAATAAAAATAAACTTTTTGAAATCAAAGCACAAACATACTGATCAGTTATGTTGAGAAAATATTTGGTTTTCTCAAAAAAATTCCTATCCACGATTACCATTAAACTGGTTCAGTATAGTGAGAAAAGTTCATTTAACATATTTTTGCTACCCGTTTTTATGTTGTAGGATAAGCATGTCAAATTTGCGGCACGATACATGATTAGGCCTATGTGTGGCTCGCGGACAATCAACATACAATGTGGCCTGATTCATATTTTTATAAACGTTATAGAAATTACCAAAAATGGTTAAATTTGCGAATCGAGTATGCACAAATTTTGGTAGCAATCAAGTGTATGAAAAGTTGTTTTCTTATGAAATCAACAAATACCCTATATGTCACGGCTTGTGGAGACACAATTATGAAAGTGACTGCCGCACAAATCTAAAGTTTAACACTTTTCCCCTCACTGAAAAAAAATCTATTTACTGGGAAAATAATAAAGAATATGTCTTAAAATTTAATTTGAATTAATGTTTCTTTATGTAGTAATAAGAGGTTTTTAAACTAAGTTGTTTTTTTACCTAAAGATTGTGACGGTATTTAATTTTCTGAAATACGGCCCCTTAACATTTTCAATGTGTGAATTTTGACCAAATGATTTTCACACGTCCTTTTGTTATTTCATTGAATTTTAGACATTTTCAAATCTACCAGTGGCCAGGTGTGTCACTATTAGGAAAATGCTTATCACAAGTGTAATATTCAAATTTAACTAATCGGTTGAGATTGCTAATTGTGTGTTTGAACCGGCCCATTGTATAGTGGTCAGAGCCCCTGGCTACTGACCTAGAGATCTCGAGGCTCCAGGTTCGATTCCCAGCTGGTACCGGGGGAGTTTTCTCTTAAGGGAATTAATTTCCATGGTCATCAGGGTTTGGTTAATTAGGTTTAATCCAGATTTAAGATTTTCATGGGCTTTACTCCCCCATATTCACATTCATCACCATCTCATCTCATTGGATTATGGAAAGAGACGCCACGAAAAAGCATGTACGATTTGTAAATTTGGACGTCCCCGGGGTAACGGTACATTAGTACTAGCTAATCTTTTCGAAAACTGAGCTACAGATTGATGTAGCCTAGACACTTCATTATTATTATTATTGTGTTTTTATAATGGTAATTACGTGTTTGGTTTTACAGCCGCAACTGAAAACGATGCAACTGCAGCATCAACTGCCATCCCGAAGACCCTCCCCAACAAAGGCAATGCACAAACTTCCAGTGCCACACCGAAAGAGCCCGTACAAGTTCGTAAACAGAGCAAGATCACAATCATCCCATCGATGCCTTCCAGCAAACCTAAAGAAAACGGCCACCAAAATGCAACAGCGGTCACGTCAAAACCCAAAGAAGATAAAACTATCAAGCCGGAAGAATTCCAACGTAAATCGTCATTGGTGGAATCCAAACCAAAATCCACTGTAGTTGAAGTCAAGTCATTGGAGAAGAATAAACCAAACAAAGTGTTGGAGCGTACAGTTTCTATCGACAAAGTAGCCAAAGAAAAACCTCCAGAGCCAACTACAAAGCCTCCAGCTCCACCCATGCCACCTCCACCACCGCCAGGAATGAAGAAGACAGGTAGGAGATACCAGATAGATTGAACTACCTCTAGATCAGGCATGACAAGCTTGCAACTCATTAACCTTTTAATAAACTGACATATATTTTAGCCCTATTCATCTTTTTTTATAAAGGTTGTAGGAATACATCATTTGAGATTATGACATTCGTAAAGTTGTCATTATTTGGGAAAATTTACCAAGTGAGGTTATTGTGCCGAATTATTACTCCTTAAGCCTACTCATGAAAGATAGGTTCAAAAATATTTGTCATATTTGCGCACCAATTATATACACTCCATTTACACTGAAAGATAGCAAACTTCCTTGCACGTTTCCACTATGGCGTAGCTTATAAGATAAGACCATAGTTTAATCCATCAAGGAAAGACTGCTATCTTTCAGGATAAACGAAGTGCTCATAGTATGAACGACAGCACATAGGTGTGTTAAAGTTTAATCTTTATTATGAAAAGGAACAAACACACAAGAGATCACGGCTTACGGTGACGTATTTCTCATCATTTATGGAAGTGACTTAAGAACAAGATTTAAAACCAAACACTCACACCCTTGTTGTATATTTTTAATACAAACTAAATATTCCTTTTGAAATCATCAGGATTTAATTTGGTTTTACTTAAGATGTTAACCATATTAAATTCTTTGAAATGCTGACTTGTTTTCATTGTTCAATGTGGCCCTTATGCTCAAACGAATTTGACATGCCTGTACTAGAGTGTGCTGATATGGCCTAAAGTTCTTAAACGCTACATCATTCACACTTGCAAATCTCTAGCTTTAAACCAGGTTGTAAATTTTGTATACGATAACAATGCATTGCAGAAAAAATGTTTTAAACAAAAGATGTTTAGTTTTGAGGGGGAAGTAAGGTGGTAAGGCTGGTATGACCTTGGGTGGCGTTGCTAAGGTGATGTTAAGCTCATTTTGATTTTTTTTTAAATGATACTCCTTATTTTTTATTACATATTCCTGTAGATTAAGTTGTACCATTTTCAAAATGATGGTTTTAAGCTTTCTAAAGTAAAAGATATCACGATAAATGATCTTCACAAGTTTCTGAGTCGCCGGCACCGGGCGCGGCATTAGAATTTGCTTTATTAAAACAATGTTGGGAAGGTACAGGTGTTTGTGTGTAGGATCGTAAAAAAACATTGTTTTTATTATCAATTTCAGTTACAAATCCATTGGTTTTATCGTTTTCTTTCTACTATAAACATCCAATCTTGAAAAATGGTTTATAGTCTGGAAGAGAGAACAGAATTGATTTTTTTTGTAAGAAACCGAGGCTCAATCTGCTCGAAGAATGGCAGCACAGGTTAAAAACGTATCACATAGTAATGTTTTGGATCTTGCTTCAAAATTTAATAAACTGGATCTGTCGCAAACAAAAAACGAACTGGGCGTACAGTATTAAGTAAATTAACTCAGGGGAAATTTTGGGCACTTATGTGGCAAATACCAAAAGTTCAGTGCGGGAAGTGTCTTGTATGTGTATTATAAGTAAACACAACTATCGTTATTGGATTGATCAAAATCCTCATATATTTACTGATGCACACACACAATGACTAGAAAATATAAAAGTTTGGCAAGGTATATTAGGTGACACGATTGTTGTTCCGATATTTACTGACGAAATTTGACAGAGGAAAAATACTTGGAAATGCTTGAAAAAACGATTCATCCTCACATAGTGCACGCCCTAGAAAAATCAACTAGAAAATCATGGAAACATGGAGCTTGATGAAGATCTTTTACATTTTCAGCAAGATGGAGCCCCACCCTCAACATACACTATTCGCTCGTCAATGGTTAGACAACAGATTTAATGGGCAATGGATTGGCAGAAGAGGACCAATTGAATGGCCAGTGAGTCACCTGATTTATCGCCCCTAAATTTTTTTTATCGGGAACATTTAAATTCCAATATTTATGGGACTAAACTAGCAAATATCAAATAGTTAAAAAAAAAATAGGATAGCAATTAAATTTATAAGTATTACAAAAGCAACCCTATGAAACGTCAGAAGTGCATTCGAAAATAGACTTATAATTGTTTAGCTCAAAATGAAGAGCATTTTGAAACTTGCTTTAAACTTAATATTAAAAAAGTGTTTTTCTCAATAATTATTTTACAAATACACATAAATGTGAACAAATACACATATGTGAGCACACAGCACACAAACACTTGTACCTCCCCGAACTATGTTTGACTAGATCAAATTCTAATGCCACGCCCGGTGCCGGTGACTCAGAAACTTGTGAGGATCATTTCTCACGCTATCTTTTACTTTATAAAGCTCAATATCATCATTTTAAAAATGGCACAGCTGGATCTACAGGAATATGTAATAAAAAATAGGGTGTCTCATTTAAAAAATTCAAAGTGACCTTAACCTCACCTTATCAACGCCACCCAAGGTCATATCAATCTTACCACATTACTTCCCCCTCTTTTGTTTAAAACTTTTTTTAATTGAAATGCGTTGTTTTTGAGATACTTTGATGGAAATTTTTCAAATGAACAGTCGGTATACTGTACTGTACTGTACCGTACTGTACTGTACATGTGTGTTTCGTCCATGTATTTTAATAATGACAACACATTAAGCGAACTCTAATTTCTAATAACATCAAAGCTTTATTGGTAGGTTATTAATATCATATTATTTCAATTTGTCTTATTTTAATCTGATGAAATGTATATAAAATACTTATATTTAATATTTAATGCCAATCCTTAACATTCTTTTTTTAAGCATGATTTTTAAGATTTAAATGTACAAATACTCTTAAAATGCAAGCTATAATAAATATAGGCTACTTATAATATTTGATGATCACACATAACAAAACACTGATTCTCCCCATAAAAATTAAATTTCTAGTCCTTTGGATATGTTTGAACACTAATGTAATTATATTAGTGAAAATATATTTTTACCATCTTTCCACAAAACCTTGTTTGCCTGGGACTTATTATTTTCTGGTATATATGTGTGTGATAATGCGGTGTCAATGTTGTGTCCATTTCAAAATGTCACACCTATTTAAAGCGATGAGTCAGCCCATATTGCAAACTGGTCCAAACATCTGTTCGAAGATAAATGAAAGCCCCTGCTAAATAGTGGAACAGTGCCAACTTGGCCTATTAAGAACATGACAAAAATAAGCATTTGATGCAAACAAGCTGTAACAATAACCAAAAACATTTGATACAAAAGAGACATTTAAATATTTTCCACTTGATTTAAAGTATTATTTAAGTTACATTCACTATCGCCATTTTTCATTACAGATATGTAAAAACAAGAGGGGTGATGAGGGCACTAAATGTGAAACAATAAATTTAATTTGAGCTATAAAGTAATTATTCATGTTATTGATTACTATGCTATACATCAGTCACCACTAGAAGACAATCTAAATATGGTTTATCTTCTATTGATGTTATTTAAAAACTTATTTTACTGATTAAATTTTAATACCCACAAAGGCATACTTTGACCAGAATATATAAGAAAAAAGCATGCTTCCTTAAAAAGGATTAAGTTTTATTAGTAGAGATAATTTATCTTTTTTTTTTAATACACATTCTATAATGTAAATTGTATGGATAAATTTAACAACCCCATTTTTATAACCCATCAATTAAAACCAAAACAATATTATTACAAATATAGTTTAGTTACACATTACATATTAGTTTCATATTTTTGGGTAATATTACACACCAAAATACATGTCAATAATTATAGCTATTTTTCCAAAACAAATAATAACAATAAATGTTAGCTTTATATTACATTGTAAATAATAAAAAGTCATTGCTACCAAGAATCAGAACACACATAAACTTGATACATACTTATCAATATAATTTAATGTCAATAACAAATGATGCTAATGTCAAGGTTTAATAATATAATAACATTAGACTGCGTCACATTAAATTAATCTACTCGGCTCTTAAAATACAATAAATAGATCAGAGCTATTTTATCTAACATTTTTCTCCAAAATTGTGTAAAATGGAAATGATCAAAAGTAAATAATCTCTTTGGTTAAAGGAATATTTGAATATATAAAACACAAAGATATCACAATAGATTGCTTCAATAATTTGACTATTGTCTTATCAAAATCAACCGTGGGACAAATGTTATAACAATACATAACCTTGTCTTGGGTTCGAGTCTATATTTTTTATTCGGTCAAGTTGGTCATCACGGTGTTTATCCTGGGCTCTAAAAGCTCGTCTCTTGGGAGTACATCCACTCAAAGTCTGTGTTGATGATCTTTATGAAAGGTACACATACCTCTGTTAGCTGACACCAAAATATAAGGACAAGTGTTTCATAGTGTGTAGTTCTGTCTTAGAATTTTAAACACTTAAGACCTATCTTCTCCCAGATGATCAGGGTCCTCTAAACGGAAGGTCGTGTGGATGCAAATGATGCCACGCAATATCGCGATACTTTATATCCCTCCAAAGTAAACGAGAATATATCTTGATGACAGTAGATATAAGCGCTAATAAATATATTTTCTTGTATACAACGCTCTACTATCTGTCCGGGGTATCCGTACATTTAAGGTGGAATTTAGAAGAAATGTTCCCTAAATTGCACGAGAGAGAGTGAAAAAACTATTCGTGGGGAAAATAACATCTTCAGTCCACCCAGGAAAGATTCAAACTCCAACTTCCTTTAAAACCAGAACACATGTGTTTAATGCTTTTGTCCACCTTCCTACCGATGAAGATGAGTAAAGATATTTGCCACTATACATTTATGATGACTTAATTTTTTAATTGTTTTTTTGCAAAGTGGTTATCTAAAATTGCCGCAGTATCTTGGAATACAGTAGGCTACAAATCCCATTTCAAAATTAACTACCATATAATTAGTAAACTAAAAATGTATCGATTGCACTGAAATTGCGTTTAATCTAAAACAAAATAAAGTAATTATTTTAAATAGTGAAACATTACAACTTGATATTTTAAATCTTATTCCTAAAATTAATTTTATATGGTATGTCAGTGGCCATCAATAGGTCAGTAGGCCAAACGAGGCCAGAGAAGGCTGTCAGTATGGCCCAAGGTAAATAAATAAACTGAAAATGTAAATAATTTAATTAATATATTTAACACAACAACACTGTTTTACACAGAACGTAAATTTTAAAATTTTTTTTTTTAATATTATAAGCTATTTAATTTTAGCTTTAAGTATATTTAAATTCATCAGATTAATTTTAACATCCTCTGACCCAGTCCATGAGGAAAAAAAATAGTCCTATAATTGTGGTCCTTGGTGAGAAGTAATTGAGAATCACTGTGGTATCTATTGAAAAATTACAAACTCGACTTAGAAATTAATCCCGAGACGCTTAGTTTACAAATAAGCTCTTATGATTAGTTTAATTTAAGCTGTTGTCTTTAATGTTTAGAATCCAAGGTTCTTCCTCCAGTAATAGCAGAAAAATTGGAAACTTTGAAAAGCCGACCTAGAAAACGCCCTGATTGGGGAGCAATGATGAAAGCTATTGAGACGGGCAAGAAGCTAAAGCATGTTCAATGTAACGATAGGAGTAGTCCATTGTTAGCTTGTGAAAAGGTCAAAGAACAGGTGAGTGAAATTGAAATACTTATGTGTTTATTTATGCTAAGTTTAATGATAAGATTAGTAATACACCACTGCTTATTATTACTGTTAAATATGAGCTCATATGACCATTTCTTTTTTCTATTAATCTGATTTCTATTTTTTGGCAACATTGGTAGGGAATTGAAATAAACACAACACTATATCACGTAGGAGTATTCACTAATATGCCTCCAAAAGGAAGATGACAATCTTCTGCCCAACAGGTGAACCATAATAACTCCTTTAATAGTGTATCAAATAAATTTGTATTTCGCGATTGAAGTAGTTTAAATATTAAAATATATATATATATTAAGGGCAATAACATATACCATATTTGAAAAATAAATATGATTTTTTGCACTCAAGTAATCTTTTACAATGGTAAATCTAACGTATTTAGCCTTTTGTAATAACACCCTAATTGGTCTGATTACAATAATGGTACAAGGATTTCCTGTTTCGTCTCTTTCATTTCATCCATAGCCTTATTTATCATTGTGCATGGTGTTTAGTGCTAAAAGACCACATTACTGTTTTTCTTTGGAACGTAACTCACAAAACTTTTTCCCTTAGCAATTATTAATCGATAAACTTGCTGAGTACTACATGGATTAATGGGATTCATAAAAAAAAAATTGTTTTGAAAGTAATTCTAGTTAGGCCTACAACTAGGCCTTTAATCAGCAGAATAACTTTCTGAGTACAAGATGAATTAATGTGATTCATAATGTTTATTTTATTTTGGAGAGTAATTCTAGTTACCACGAGGCCCTTACGCAGCAGTTCCCCTACTAATTAAAGTCAACTATTGTGATGTTATTTTTTTAAGTTTTTCACTATGAAAATGTCGGATTGTAACAAATTTAAAAAAAAATTGTACTGTACACTTTTTAGAGTGTTCAAATAATTATTCAAGGGTGTATGTTGCATTTTATTCACATATCCAAAATTGGTTAAATTGATTACATACTTTCCCGGTTTGCTTAGAATGTATTGCAGTAGCTTATGCCTTCCACGTAATTATTATTAGTTGTTCACTAAAAGTCACTTACTAACCTTAAATGAAGATTTGATGACCACTTTTCAGAGCTATGTTCCAATAATTATTGTAGATGATTAGAACAATTTTACTTTTTCTTTAAATCAAAGTGCGATTCGTATTGTCTCAAACCGGTCAACTGAGAAGCACGCTCTGTAAGTTGGATTTGAGTTCATCTCTAATACCCAATAAAAGATTGGAATATTGCATAACATTTCAATTCCTACCAATATGAAAAATCATTTAAGTGTACGTAAGGAATCTCAATCAATATTTCTACACCTGTTAGTGGCCTACACTAACAGGTGTAGAAATATTGATTGAGATTCCTTACCTCAGATATAGTATATTCTGTTTGATGCCCGTTCATTTTTCGATCAATTTTTATAATACCAAACACCAGAATCAGTGGCGGCTCGTAGCTAAAATTAGTGGGGGTGCTACTCCAGAAAATGTTAGCCTTTGTTTTGAAATTGTGTAAAAGGGAAAAAACATGTATAAAAAGAAAATTTATTCAGGAACTTGATGAAATCTTAGAAAAAAAAACACTTTTTAGATACCTTAAATTAAATTCTTACAGTTCAAGCTTGATCTATTCATTTAAAAATGAAATCCATTCTTCTTGTTTTAATTTGCGCAAAAAGTTCAATAATTTTCTCCTTGATCTCTGGATGACAATTGAGGAAATTTTTTCTCCATTGAAAGTAC
>JBCFYV010009882.1:42108851-42125545 GCA_039000515.1 Timema cristinae
ATTATAAGCTATTTAATTTTAGCTTTAAGTATATTTAAATTCATCAGATTAATTTTAACATCCTCTGACCCAGTCCATGAGGAAAAAAAATAGTCCTATAATTGTGGTCCTTGGTGAGAAGTAATTGAGAATCACTGTGGTATCTATTGAAAAATTACAAACTCGACTTAGAAATTAATCCCGAGACGCTTAGTTTACAAATAAGCTCTTATGATTAGTTTAATTTAAGCTGTTGTCTTTAATGTTTAGAATCCAAGGTTCTTCCTCCAGTAATAGCAGAAAAATTGGAAACTTTGAAAAGCCGACCTAGAAAACGCCCTGATTGGGGAGCAATGATGAAAGCTATTGAGACGGGCAAGAAGCTAAAGCATGTTCAATGTAACGATAGGAGTAGTCCATTGTTAGCTTGTGAAAAGGTCAAAGAACAGGTGAGTGAAATTGAAATACTTATGTGTTTATTTATGCTAAGTTTAATGATAAGATTAGTAATACACCACTGCTTATTATTACTGTTAAATATGAGCTCATATGACCATTTCTTTTTTCTATTAATCTGATTTCTATTTTTTGGCAACATTGGTAGGGAATTGAAATAAACACAACACTATATCACGTAGGAGTATTCACTAATATGCCTCCAAAAGGAAGATGACAATCTTCTGCCCAACAGGTGAACCATAATAACTCCTTTAATAGTGTATCAAATAAATTTGTATTTCGCGATTGAAGTAGTTTAAATATTAAATATATATATATATTAAGGGCAATAACATATACCATATTTGAAAAATAAATATGATTTTTTGCACTCAAGTAATCTTTTACAATGGTAAATCTAACGTATTTAGCCTTTTGTAATAACACCCTAATTGGTCTGATTACAATAATGGTACAAGGATTTCCTGTTTCGTCTCTTTCATTTCATCCATAGCCTTATTTATCATTGTGCATGGTGTTTAGTGCTAAAAGACCACATTACTGTTTTTCTTTGGAACGTAACTCACAAAACTTTTTCCCTTAGCAATTATTAATCGATAAACTTGCTGAGTACTACATGGATTAATGGGATTCATAAAAAAAAAATTGTTTTGAAAGTAATTCTAGTTAGGCCTACAACTAGGCCTTTAATCAGCAGAATAACTTTCTGAGTACAAGATGAATTAATGTGATTCATAATGTTTATTTTATTTTGGAGAGTAATTCTAGTTACCACGAGGCCCTTACGCAGCAGTTCCCCTACTAATTAAAGTCAACTATTGTGATGTTATTTTTTTAAGTTTTTCACTATGAAAATGTCGGATTGTAACAAATTTAAAAAAAAATTGTACTGTACACTTTTTAGAGTGTTCAAATAATTATTCAAGGGTGTATGTTGCATTTTATTCACATATCCAAAATTGGTTAAATTGATTACATACTTTCCCGGTTTGCTTAGAATGTATTGCAGTAGCTTATGCCTTCCACGTAATTATTATTAGTTGTTCACTAAAAGTCACTTACTAACCTTAAATGAAGATTTGATGACCACTTTTCAGAGCTATGTTCCAATAATTATTGTAGATGATTAGAACAATTTTACTTTTTCTTTAAATCAAAGTGCGATTCGTATTGTCTCAAACCGGTCAACTGAGAAGCACGCTCTGTAAGTTGGATTTGAGTTCATCTCTAATACCCAATAAAAGATTGGAATATTGCATAACATTTCAATTCCTACCAATATGAAAAATCATTTAAGTGTACGTAAGGAATCTCAATCAATATTTCTACACCTGTTAGTGGCCTACACTAACAGGTGTAGAAATATTGATTGAGATTCCTTACCTCAGATATAGTATATTCTGTTTGATGCCCGTTCATTTTTCGATCAATTTTTATAATACCAAACACCAGAATCAGTGGCGGCTCGTAGCTAAAATTAGTGGGGGTGCTACTCCAGAAAATGTTAGCCTTTGTTTTGAAATTGTGTAAAAGGGAAAAAACATGTATAAAAAGAAAATTTATTCAGGAACTTGATGAAATCTTAGAAAAAAAAACACTTTTTAGATACCTTAAATTAAATTCTTACAGTTCAAGCTTGATCTATTCATTTAAAAATGAAATCCATTCTTCTTGTTTTAATTTGCGCAAAAAGTTCAATAATTTTCTCCTTGATCTCTGGATGACAATTGAGGAAATTTTTTCTCCATTGAAAGTACTGCAAGCGCATTTAGTCTGTCTGTTAAATAAAAAAACCAAAAAAGAATGAATCGACTAGAATAGCTGGAAGCAGAATAGTAATCTAATTCTACACTCTTCTACACTTAATCACATTCAAGAATATGGTACAGGGTTTCTAAGCACAACACACGCTGAGTAAAAAGAAACCTTCCTTCCACCATCACGCTAGAGTCGGCACTGCGAGAGCAACAGTGCTCTCTCGAGACGACTGAATTGTATCCATTCATACATTTCTTAAACAAGCACCACAAGTTAAAAGTCTGATTTGTATCCATTGTCATAATACACATAAAATCCTTAATTGTATCCATTCTGAATGGTGTCCATTCAGACAGTTTTCAAATAAACGACTTTAACAAAAATCCTGATTTGTATTCACGGTAATTATTTGCATTATATCCACAAAATCCTGAGTTGTGTCCATTCTGAATGGTCTTCATTCAGACATTTTATTAAACATGCATTACAAATAAAAGGTCTGAATGGTATCCAATAGAAAGATTTGCATTATACCCCCAAAATCCTGAATGGTATCCATTTAATTGCGACACTACTTGTCTGATAGGTGGCAGTAGCAGAAACTATCCTTAACTCATTCCATGTTTACTAGAAAGCAGTACTTAAGCTCAACTCATTCCGTGTTTACTAGAGAGCAGCCACTATTTCTATATTAATATAAAAAATATAATCTTTTTACATATTGTCTTATTACTTTAAAATCTAAACACGGATTTTAAGACTTATTTTTATAAACATTACAAAATATATCTGTGTATAAGGTCCTTGTTATATATAACCCTAGTATCATCTTGTTGGCAATCCTGTATTTACATACTATTACTATGACAATTGATAGCAGTAGCTACTTTAACGACGCCATATTATTTACACACAGAAAACTATCACTTACTCTAAGCAAATATTAAAGTAACGTATATCTAAGAAAGGGCATGGAAATAAAGAAACAATGTTTTTGTAATTGTATGCTTTTAATCTTTATATATTTGTTTTAAAGTGTCATATCCTATTATCTACAGATACTTTCATCAGTTTATAATGTAGGTCTATCTGGGTTGGTGTTGAAGTTGAAGTTATAGGTTATAATACTCAACTTGAACACAGGCCTACATTTTATGTGCTAGTTTTGTTAAGTTTGATTGAAAAAAACCGTAAATGTTTATATTTACCACTCCTAGCAGTTTCAAATGTTGTTGTTTAACGAAGCCAGTAAATTTGAATAAAGAAACTCCAATGATTTGTAAAGTACCCTTTTATTATTCTTTTAAAAGAAACACCAATAAGTATTTCTTTTTATATATATATATATATATATATATATATATATATATATATATATATATAAAGAAATACTTATTATACTTATACTTATACTAATACTTATACTTAATACTATCACTATGTTAATATATATATATTAACATAGTGATAGTGATGCTCTCTATCTCGAGTAAACACTGAATGAGTTAAGGATAAGCGCT
The DNA here is from genome assembly GCA_039000515.1 of Timema cristinae. NCBI lineage: Eukaryota > Metazoa > Arthropoda > Insecta > Phasmatodea > Timematidae > Timema > Timema cristinae. Next base: position 42,112,568 of record JBCFYV010009882.1, read on the forward strand.
GCTCTCTAGTAAACATGGAATGAGTTAAGGATGGTTTCTGCTACTGCCATCTATCAGACAGGTAGTGCCGCAATTAAATGGATACAATTCAGGATTTTGTGGGTATAATGCAAATATTTCTATTGGATACAATTCAGACTTTTTATTTGTTGTGCTCGTTTAAGAAAATGTCTGAATGGAGACCATTCAGAATGGATACAATTCAGGATTTTGTGGACATTATGAAAATGGATCCAAATCAGACTTTTTATTTGTAATGCGAGTTTAAGAAAATGTCTGAATGGAGACCATACAGAATGGATACAATTCAAGATTTTGTGGATATAATGCAAATAATTACAGTGGATACAAATCAGGATTTTTGTTAAAGTTGTTTATTTGAAAACTGTCTGAATGGACACCATTCAGAATGGATACAATTAAGGATTGTGTGGGTAATATGACAATGGATACAAATCAGACTTTTTATTTATTTTTATTTATTTAAGAAATGCCTGAATGGATACCATTCAGAATGGATACAATTCAGCTCCCCCGCTCTCTACCTGGCAGTCCAGCCTTCCTCCCCACCCCTTCCTATGTGCGCATGCGCACAACAGTCAAACACCACGTCGCTGGCACTGTGAAGCGCACAGTTCCATACAAAGATTTTTGTATCTTTTTCATAAACTGGGGGATGGCTAATGAAGTACTGACATTAAGCTTATGGAATATATATATTTATTGTACTACAGAAATAAATAAAGAATTAAAGAAAAAAGGACTCATTTTAAATGTTATCAATAAGATCAAGTGGAAATAGGGGGTGCTGCAATTCCGCAGTGCCTATACACGAGCCGCCACTGACCAGAATTCTTAAAACGATCATGTTTATTATTTCATATAAATATATTTGCAGATGAGAAATGGTCTTTAGTAAATAATGAATATTTATCTGAAGTAGCTGGATTTCCTACCCATGGTTTGTACAATCTAAAATAACTCCAAATTTCTATTTAGGGTTTTAATAATTGTCTATATGCCCCCTCTACATCATTCGAATCTTCTACAAATAAATAATCTTGATAGTTTTTCTTCAATTTCCGCTGGTATAAGATCATATCATATAGACTCCTACGTTATGACCGTATGACAATAATATTTTTTATTGTTTTATTTAAGTAATAAATGGCACTTATTTTTATATTTTATAAAACTAACAATTACTATTTATAATTTTGATCTAAATAACTACCCATGTCCATTCACAGTGAAAATGTACTCAACAAATGACCTCGGGGGTCTTCCCATTGACCAAACAGATACCTTAGACCCTCCTTCCTGCCTGGACTTAACTTGTAGAGTATACTACCACAACTTCCTGGTACAATGAGGTCCAAGTGGTGAGGGATGACTTGAGAATGAGTATGGTTATTGTACTGTCACAGGCTTCTTCCCATTGGCCAGACCGGCTTTGATAAATCACAACAGGTTCCTATCCCTAACTCCTTACCTAGGGGACTTCATGCCACAACTAATGATATTGCTTAGACGTGATCTAGATAGAGGGAGGGAGTGAGAGAGGGCTGGCCTTTCACCACAAATGAGACAGCTCAAGTGTTGGGGTGAGGGTGGTGGGGAGGGGGAGGGGAGATTCCCCAGTACTTACCACCCCATGGATCAAGTGTGGAAACACGATGATGAGGCCTGAGAGAGATACATCTATCTTCACACTTCTACGACTCCATGCGATGACGAGGCCTGAGGACAGTGGAGAGAAACTCATGGTCTTAACAAGAACCTCACCCAAGCATTGCCAAGGCAAGGTCGCACCATAGAGAACACCAACCAAAGTACTCCCTAAATGCACTCTCAAACAATCTTGATATGTTCTGGGTAGTTTGTCCCCGTGCATAATCCCAAGTCCTTTGAACCTAAGATTAGAATACTTCATGAGGATGGGGGAGACAATGGAGGTCATTGACAAATTGAAAGTGCTGGACTTCAATACATTCCGAACAATGAGAAAGATTCCTTTCTGTCTGATTAATAGTAAAATTGTAGTTAAAAATTGATTTTTAGGACATTTACATCAGGTGTCAAAAGTGTCTAAAACAACTTTTTTCAACCTGGTCAAAGTGACAAAATCGACTTCCATCCATATCAGCTATATCACACAAATCTCTCACATCACTTAAATTACGCAAAGCAGTCACATCAGTCAAAAATTATACAACAGTTAAATTAATCAAATTAGTCAAATAAGTCAAAAGAGACAAATTAGTTGAATTTGTCAAATTTATCAAATTAGCCAATTAAGTCAAAACAGTCAAATAACTCAAATTAGACAAATAAAGCAAATGATTCTAAACAGTTAAATTAGTAAAGTGAAACAAATTAGTCAAAATAGTATAATCTGTCAAAACAAACAAAACAGTCGAGTAAGCCAAATTAGTAAAAGTATTCAAATAAAGAAAAACAATCAAATCAATCAAATAAGTCAAATTTGTAAAAATAGTCGAATAGTCAAAAGAGTCAAAGAAGTCAAAATAGCTACATTGCTTTTCAGTTACTTTATTCCTTATCTTCCCAATTTATTTTATGAAAACAGACTATGTATTCTGAGTACAGGAGATGAAAGCTATCCGTATTGCTTATGATAACATTTAATGATAGTACATTTTTATTTAACCTTACTCCCTATCATACCTCTTTTTATTTCCCTCTTATTTAACCTATCCTCTATCTTTTCCTCCGAGCTTAGGGTATAGTCCCAGGACGACAATCTCCGAGTACAATGCACTTGGGTACAGACAGCGCTCAACATCTCCATCAAGGGTGCGGTCCTCAGATCACGTCATCGCGCGGAGTCGTAGTGGTGTGAGGACAGGTCTTATGGCCACATCATCGTACTCCCACACTCATTCCGTGGGGTGGGGAGTTTTCCTCTCTCTCTCCTCACCTCCCTCCCACACTCAAACCGGCTCTGTTGTGGAATTTCCCTCTCTCTCCAGGACCCATTTGTGCAGTCACTCAATGGCTGCGGCATGTAGCCCCTAGGTGAGGAGAAGGAGCTAGAAGCCTGTTGTGATTTAGCAAAACCGGTCTGGCCAATGAGAGGAGGCCTGTGGTAGGACAATAACCATACTCAATCTCAAAGTCATCCCTCACCACTTGGCCCTCATTGGACCTCCAGGTTGTGGTGGTGTATTCCACAGGTTAAATCCAGGCAAGGAGATGGGGCTAATAATCCGGTTCGGCTATTGGAAGGCCACCAAGGACATTTGTTGCAGTACATTCATTTATACACTACTTTACTAATTAAAATATATCATGAGGTATCATGCTATTTTAAATTGATGCACATTTCTCAACTCTTTAATTGAAACCGTGCTAGTTTGGTCAAGGTCCTGGTCATAATAAATAATTGTAACCATCAGCGATACCCCAAATACAAAAACACTTTATTCGTAAACATCGATATCAATAGCAATCGTGAAAACTCGTCTATTGCTAGTCTGCTAAAAAGGGCTACAAATAGGGTGTAAAGGGTAGACCAAGTAACTCTTAAATAACTACAAAAAAAAATCGTTTATAACAGTTTGAGATATAAAGTATTATTTAAAATAATGCATTCTTTTCATTATATAATAACACAAGCTAAAATGAATAGTTACACATTTTAGGGGGACTAAAAAATGTTTCGATAAAACTATATAAATTTGACCAGATGATTTTGACCACATATCTAGAGATGTCAAAACTAGCAAAGGTGCAAAACGCATCCAAACAGTAAATAATTTGGCTCAAATAATTTTAACCAATGGCTAATTGTGTTCCACTTTATGCATCCTGGGGTTAAGCCTTAAAGTTAAAAATATATACTAAAATAATTAGTATGCCTATAGAATATCAGTGGTAGAATAAGTATTTCCTTATAAAAAAAGTTGACACTGTTTTATATATTAATGTTTGTTTTTAGTTTATGTATGAATCAGAGAAACCAAATGTCCATAATCAACTTCTAAAGCAAATTCAATATGGTGTCCAACTGAAAAGGGTACAATGCAATGATAGAAGTAGACCTCTACTGGACGGTAAGTTTTGCAACACAAATACTATTTTGAACTCGAAACAAAACATTTATTTAGTGTACACAATATTGTGACTTTCCCTGATATGTTGTATTTTTTTACACATAATATATTGTTTTTATATGTTAACTCTATTAAAAGTTTTTAAAATAAATTACATTTGCTCTATAAACTAAGGAAAATCTTCGGTGTTAAGATAGTAAAGTAAAGTTTTTCAATTCTAGGTTATGTCAAGGTTAACCTATCTCAGCTTAACATGTTTATTTCCTCTTTCAATGTTAAGGTCATTCGACCATTAAAATTTTATTGCATTATTTTAATAAGTGTATAAATATAAGCTCTAAATAGTGATTCATTTATTTCAATTCATTACAGTTATCGAGTTGTAAGTAGTCAAACTTACTATTTTATCCATTTTGCGTACTTATTTTAAGGTAAAGTAGTTAATGTATGGGGATTAAATTTATTCTAGCTAGACATACATATGGATTGTATGCAATGAAGTACTTGCAATATTTTAAATCAAATTGTTTTTTAATTCATAAGCTATTTAATAGTTGTAAAATTACATAATTTTTGATCTTTTACTAGTACTTTTCGTTCTATACCCCAATACTTCGATTTTATATCATTTTGTAGTACATAATGTCGTTATTTCAAATTTGTTTGGTTTATTAGTCTAACTCTACTCTTTTATTTTATTATTTACACCGCGTTGATCAATGCAAACGTAAATTTGTTATGTCCATTTCCTGAAATTTCTTGGTTTGACTGTACCTACCGATAACACAGACTAGCCGACCAAGGAAGGACCGGCCTACCCCGGTCTCCGACTAATGACTCACTTTTAAGTGCTTTATATCTATGTATATATAGCACTGCGTCTTTCTACTTGAGTGACGAGTTGTGACATTTATTTTGTCTCTTTTTCCTTACTAGTAATTTGGCACTTGGATAATATTGTACTGTGTTAAGTTTTATTCTTCAACTCAAAATGTCAAAAGGAACTCATCTCTTGGTACATCAAAATGCGTATTGATTTTAGACCTATAGTTTATCTGAATATTACAATTAACTTCATGAATGTATAAAACTGAGTTTCCCTTTTATTACTGGTTATAAATTTAACATTAAAAAGATCTTAAAAGTTTTGAAAATATATCTAATGTCACATAAGTACTCTGCATTCTTTAGACATTTTCTAAAAAAAAACATAATTTGGCGTGTTTATTGAACATGGCTAAGTTCAACCTTAAAAATAAAATGTGCATAAAAACCAAGAAAACGAAACAAAAAGGCGAAATCGAACACGAATCGTTATAAACTTAAAACAATGAAATATTTGATCCACGATGTTTTCAGGTACATACAAGGCCGCATATGGGGGGAGGTGGGGTTTCAAACCCTCCCCAAAAATTTATGAACAAACTATACATGACTTTATTTATGATGCAAACAATATAAAAAATTAAGATACAAGTACAAATTAGGGAGCTGTGCAACCATAAAAAGCACTTCGGAGAGCTACTAGAGGTGTTTAATATTTAGAATTTTTCCTAGCCTTCATCAATTAAGGGGTTATGTTGCCAAAAAAAACACTTCTGATAGCTATTAGAGGTGTTTAATATTCAGAATATTTCATAGCCTTCGGCAGCTATGGGGTTATGTCGCAAAAATAAACCACTTCTGATAGCTTCTAGAGGTGTTTAATATTCAGAATATTTCATAGCCTTCGGCAGCTATGGGGTTATGCCGCGAATAAAAAAACACCTTCAGATGGATTCTAGAGGTGTTTAGTACTTATAATTTTTCCTAGCCTTTGGCAGTTGCGATGTTATGTTGCAAAGAAAAAACTTCAGATAGCTTCCAAAGGTGTTTAGCATTTAGAAATTTTCCTAGTCTTCGGTAGTTGTTCCCAAAAAACTTCAGATAGCTTCTAGAGTTGTTTAATATTTAGAATTTGTTCTAGCCCTCTGGCAGTTAGAGGGTTATGTTGCACAAAAACAAGCACTTCAGATAGAATAAAATTGAACTCGGGATCTTAGCGCGTCAATGTTCTAGCACTGAGTTATCCAGGATTCGTCCTTCGCTCATGATCTCATATCCACGCTCACTGACGATATAAAAGTGTAGTCAGTTTAGTCAGTGCAGACTATAACTTATGTAAATATTATAGTATAAGCCTTTATCAAAGGTACAGCTCTAGATCACATGATTTGACGTATGAATTAGTGAACCCATTTCTAGTTGTCAAATAATGATCTTACTATTAAAATCAGTCTAAATCATACATTCAACTTATCCACTAAGAATCTTAGTTTGAATTACAGCTTCAACTCGGAACCCACTGTTGTTTGTTGTTCCGGGGCCTGGTTACCAGTGGTTTATAATACTCCATTGTTTGATGTCCCGGAGCCTTGTTACCAATGGTTCATGCCCTTTGGCGGGTTCGATTCTCATGTCCAGGTGTCAGTTTTCAATTTTCGGAATATGATATCTTGATGGAGAATTCCTTAATAAAAGCATAAATAATAGCTTCGGCTATTTGATTCTACCATATACAAAGTTTGTTTTTTAAATAGTTTTGTGATGTAAATCTCAAGACATTTTGAATTGTATATTGAATTTTTTTTTTAATTATATTGCTTTTCTGATGCATAACAATTTAAAATTTAAAAAGGGGAAGTTTTGAAAGAATTATGATCTTAAAATAATATTTATATATTCTAGTTTGGATTACCGTTTCTATTTCTTGTGCCTCGCCTGTAGGTCCATACGATTATTGATTATTGATTTCAATTATGAATGCAGGTTTGCGCAAATTTCGCCGCCAACTAACTATTGAGGAACAGATCCAGAAGGCAGCAGAGACAGAGGAAGCGGTGGCAGAGGTGGATGAATTGGATGATATTGACAAAGTGCGGGATGATCTACAGTCCACCAAACAAATGCTAGCCTTGGAGCTGAGGAACAAAGAGGCTGTGGAGAGGGAGAACAAAAGACTTCTGGTAAATCCATCACATGTTAGCTATACCCTGATTTTGGTAGGACGCACGTTATGGAAGGCCTTATTTCGTACCAGTATCCTATTGTGTAGTAGTATTTTGGTAAAATGTGAGGCCTTCCAGACTGGTAGTAATTATTTTTTATTTTAGCACAGCGTCTTATTACCTATTTGGGTTATACGAATACATACTAATTATGTTATTAAATTAGGGATGAGTAAGGTTGAATATAGAGGAAATATAATCGAATTTACGTGAAGGGAGAGTGTACAACTATTTATAATTGTAGTATAAAGTCCGTTCTGGAAAGCCTTTCATCCTAACAAAATACTACTACAGTACTGGTAGGAAATAAGGCCTTCCAGAACGGCTTCCTGCCAAAATTATATTATACTATATCTACTTCAGGTGGTAGTAGTGGTGGTGCAACCAGGATTCAATTTAAGGCGGGTCACTATCAACGTTTACCAGTTGTGATTTTTGTGTAGAAGAGAGAATTAGGTGGGACACATGTTTTGTTGAAAAAAAAGGAGGAAGGGGCTTAGTTAGGTTAAATTGGGTTCAGTGTGTCCCACAATTGACCAAATGTTGTTTTTATATTTATGTAGGGTGACCTGGTGGTCTAGGGGTAAGGTGTCTGACTTCTGTGCTGGCGGCCGGGTTCAATCCTCGGTCCCGGCACAGATTTATCTGATTTCCAAACCCTTCCTTCACCTCTGACAAGACATATTGTGAATGTGGGGAATGCCAGTTCTCCACCGTGGTTCGGATTCCACGTTAAACTGTAGGTCCTTCATTTCATCTCACAATAACCCTACCATTACACATTAGCATAAGTGCGTATAACCCGAATGGGTAGTAAGACGCGGTGCTAATAATAATAATAATAATAATAATAATATATTTATGTATGTGCCATTAGGGATATCCGCAACTCATACTATTTTAAGAATCTAGGGAGTGAAGAATGTAAAAACTTCTTAGACGTGACATCTAAAACATTTTTGGGGTTTCCCCTTAAGCAAGTTAATTTATTGTACCAGAGCCTAAGTTCTGTAAACATATTACCTTTATCTGATTTATATGACAGCGTGATACAAGGTGCCAGTGTTTATATCCTATGATGTCCAGTGTTGGGGTCAAAGCCAAGCTTTTAGACCCGGGGTGGTTTACCCATTGCCTCATTTTTAAGGTTTAAATCCGGCACTTGTCTTGATTTCTCAAGCCAGCGTGGTTCTGGGGGAACCAGTTCCCTTGGCCTCTTCTCCTTCCCACAGATATACCATTGATTAGACTCAGGGATTATCAACCGTATGCCACGTCACTCCTAAGTGCTACAAAAACTTTCAGCGGTGCCGTGATATTTTGAGGGGGAAAATATTCAAAAGAAATAATAAAGAAAAATTATTAGCACAAAATAATGAAAAATAGAAGGAAGTTCTGTCTTTTAGCGTTCCTCTAAATTGCGTGTGTCACTGCATCTGATACAAGACACCTTCACACTAAAATTTAAATTTGACAAGAAAAGTGAACCGCCATTGGCTTTTTTTTTTTTTTGCTAGGACTGAAAGAGGAGTATTTGAACTTAGTGAGAAAAACAACAGACCTATTGCCCTTCTCAACTTTCTATTTGTGCGAGAAAGTCTTCACAGTTATGGCAACAATAAAATCTAAAGCAAGAAATATACTGCTAAGTCTTAAGTTAGTTGGGTCGTCAGCAATTAGGCAAGATATCTAATTTTTTTTTTCTAATCATCCTTCGCAAGTCTCACATTAATAATAATAATTGATCTCCTACTGATGACTATATTACTAATTTTTAGTGATCTAAAATTGTGGTTGGCTAGTGTGCTTGTTTATTTATTTATAAAACTATCAGGCTTACTCTTTAAATGTATGTATGTATTTATTTAGTTATTTGTTATTCATACCTTGATTTCTAAATTAAATCCGTAAGGGATTAGCCTAAGTGAAATGTTTTATTTTATTTTAAATAGTTAACCAACTAAAACACTGCTTTGTTTAAAATGCTACTATGATATATTCCACTTTTAATGAAAAATAAGAAATGTGAAAAACATAACGCTTATGAAAATTTTAAGAAGGTGGCCACAAGATTCTAATCCCCTTTACAAGGGTGCCGTGCGCCTGGAAAGGTTAGGAATCTCTGAATTAGTGGAATGTTATGGGATTGGGGAAACACACTTTTAATATATTTTCAAATTATGTTCTGCACGTAATAAAGTTCAACAATGCAGGTTACTTTAGCATATTAATTATTTCATTAGACATTATACAGCACATTGCATAGAGGTTTTGCAAATTTAGATGAACTTAAGAGAAGTGGCAAGCTATTTGGAAAGACTTTACCAATAGAGCTTTTCACTCTTTGAGACCTCATTCCTTTTCGAGGATGAATAATTTAAGCAATTTCGTTGCGCAGACCTAGGCAAGTTTTTTACATACATGTTTTTGGTGGGTAAACTACATACTACACTATGTCCCTATCTTATAAGCTATATACATAATTGTGGAATAAAGCAAGACAAGATTGACTCTGGAGATTGTGTTGGCACCGAATATTTTTAATAAAATTAGATAAGTTTCTTAATACACATAAATACAAAAATGGTTTGCACTGACATTTTCAGATCCCACAGTTTTATTAGTAAAGTGAAATTCTCCCCAAGTGTCAAAGTGATTTAGTGAAATGAATATATTTTTGTAAATTTCAAATCAATGTCTTATTTAATAAGCCAATAGGTTGGTAAAAACAAGGTTTTGTATTACAGGCCAAGATCTTGAATCTTGAAGTGGAAATTGAGAAGGAAAAAAATACCAAAAAGCAGGAGGACCGAACACCTCAAGTACTCAAGAAAGAATATGAAGAGGTAAACATTTAAAATTGTATGTACTCTAAAGCTATACAACAGTTTATTAGGTTGGGAAATTATAATTTCACAAAAGCAGTAGGCCTAGTTTTTTTGAGTATAAGAGGGAAGGGAGGCATGTTTCTTAGGTATGGATAGATATATAGGAGGATATTAGTTTGTATACAAATTAAATAATGGGAACAAAATTCAAATCCCTCTCCAAGACATATTTTCCAAATCACTTACGTAGTACTATTGCATGTTTATGCTATTTTAAAATACCTAAAAGTGTGATATTACTTAAGCATCTATGTAGCTATTATCTAATAAAAGAGAAAAACATTGACCATACTAAATAGTTATAAGTTAATTATGTTTGTAAATGTTATAACTATGATTAAATAGGCTCAGAATTTCCTACGTATAAATTTCCTTAGTAGAAATATGTAGTTCAATAGCCTAGCTTCCTTTGTGTGTTTTAAATGTGACTCTTTACATGATAAAGGGACATCTCTGTGAATTTAAAACAACGTGTAAAGTGTAATATAGTGCAATAGCTTAAGAAGAGAAGAAATGAAGAGAGAAGTGTGTTTTTCTATCTAGGCCTAACCTACTATCCTTTCAACTTGTCTTCCTTCACTATCAATTACTTTACATTATTGTATAGTGTTTCTACACTGTCTTATTATAAGTATAACGTAGTAAGAGGTTGGATATACGATGTCCACAAAATAAAAAGTATTGTATTTATAGGAATGAAAATTAAAATGCGAAGAAAATAATATTTCACTCATTCAAAGAAAAAAATCACTCCAGAAAAGTTCACTTTTGATTAAACTCATAATTAAACCACTAGATACAAGGTTTTGATTGATATAAATATTTGTTAAATATTAGTCAACCACCCTTGGGGCTTTATGAATCAGTCATCATTTCCATGATTGAATTTCATGAAGGTAGCATGTTTCACCCGGTTTTGAGCCTCATTCCCGAAGTTTATTTTTTAACCAACTCGGTCAACATCAAACTAACAAGTACCTCGCGTTGATAAACCAACGTGACTCTTTCAATTAGTGACTGTGCAACTATGGACGCTAGAGGCATTACTTAGCTACAGTATCTAGTTTTAACATGTCACCAATTGAGCCCACTAACTGGCTCTATAAAAATAATGTAAGTAGTTATTTTTAATCCTATACGTACGTTAAAATTTTCCTTATTATTTTCTATCAATATATGTAACGGTCCTTAGTTGTCAATACTCGTGTTTGTTACATTCTGCTAAGGCTACAATTTATTTAGAGTTGGCTATTAGCTTGCATATTGGTTTCAGAACAAGATAAATAAACCAAATTATAATGAAAGTTTGATAAGTATAATGAAATAATGTAGCTAACAACTTTATTACATTTTATTGAATGACAAATATTTAGTTTATAGGCTTGTAGCAAGTATAATTGCTATACCCTGAATTTAGTAGGGAGACCTTTCTAGAAGGAATTATTTACCAGAATCCTTTTGTATGGTAGTATTTTGGTAGAATAAATGGCCTTCTACAACATAAGTAGGAAGTCTCTTCTGAAGGGCCATTAATCTTACCCCTAATATACGGTAGGATTATTGTACGAAAAAATGCCTTCCAAAACAGGCCTACTTTCAAAATTATGGTATATATTAGCTTACCGCACATAAACTTATCTAAAGAAACAAATCACGATTTTTTAACTTATTTATGGTGTTCAAACCTTTTATTAACACATTTAATTCATTTAACTATCACATACAGTGATGTGTCTCATGTATTCAAACTATTTGGCGAACGATGTCAAAATACCACATTGCATTGAACGTGTGTAAGAGAGAAAGATAAACTTGAAAGTTTCTTTCTCTAGTACACAATGGTGTTCAGACGACGGCAGCTCGAAAAGTTCTTCCTCGGGTGTCCATCTAGCCAGTTGTATTATAAATATCAATGACCAGGAAATATAATCTCTCTTGGTACCTAAGGTACCTTTCAAGCTGAATGAAGTGCCGACCTACGTAAAACACAAATTATATTACGTTTTCCTTCAAGTGTGAAGATTAACACGACTAAATAGAATGAAACGTGTTCAATCCTTTATCATTAACTATTATGTTGGTGTATGCAGGAAACAAAAAAGCTGCAAAGTGAGCTCCGGGAATCTCAACATGCAGTAGAGGAAATAGAGAACAAATATCACGACACGGTGGGACAGCTAGATATGACCAAGAACGATCTTGAAGACGCACTCAGGAAGAACCAGCAACTAGAGAGGAAGCTAGCAAGTATAGCTAAGGTATAGTAAGAAAACAATTTTCATGTTCACTTTCAACTACTTTAACCGCTAATTAGATGATTTGACTCTTTAAAAAATATATTGTATTCATTGTAGTAGTAAGTTAACAATAAAACGTACACAGTTGATTTATAATAATTTATAACTCATCCTGGGTTCAAATAAGAACCCATCTAGCGCTGTAAATATACAAATATATTTGTCATGTTATGAGAATGATCATACATACTAACAGTACATATAAAAAGTTAATAACGGATCTTGTTTAAACTACTGATTAAAAAAAATCTAGGTAGTTAACGTTCACTCTCTGAACCGACTGATTATATCAGCACACGACTTGTAAACTAAATTAAATCTAGAACAGACAAAACACCCGGCCCCTGGCCATTAATTCATCACTTTGAAAGGGGAAAGCCACATTTCAGCAATAATTATTATTTCGGCCATACCAGGAATCAAACCGTGGATCCTTCTCTCAATAGACAGACACGCCACTGACTGAAATAAGATGTCGGACTTAAACTACTGAACCCAATTTAATATTTTATACATCCCATCCTAATTAAATATAATAATAAATTCTTATAAAAAATTACACCCCTCCCTTGTTTTAAAAAAATAGTGCCTCGTTATCGTACATATAGGCCTTTTCAAGTTGTTCCGTTTCAACTTAGAGAAAAATTAATAAAGAATTGCAAGTATAAAA
>JBCFYV010009882.1:42132378-42152520 GCA_039000515.1 Timema cristinae
CAGCATTCACAATAGAATAAACTTCATGAGAAAAATATTATGACAACATAACTTAAATATTTTTAAAGAGAAAAATTCTAAAAACTTTTTTGTTCCAGTGTGCCCCAGTCTCCCCTACATTACATTAAAAAGACAAACCAATGATATTAAAATATGAAATGTTAAAAGACATAACAAACATATTAAAATATGAAATGTTAAAATACAAAACAAACAAAATAAAATATTACATTTTAAATAGACAAAACAAACATATTAAGGCTGAATTACATGTAACGACTTTTTCATTGACTTCTTGAGATGGGCTTCCCCGTGGGTAAGTTTCTGAAGGTCGGTACATATTACACGTGGCAACTTCCCCATAAACTTTTCCAAGATTAGGTCTATTGGTGGGTGGAGTCTAACTACCTCTTAGTTAGCGACAAGAGTTCTGATGGTAAGGAAGAAAACACGGTATAGTTTTATAAAGGTCAATTACTTAAAAATTCCTTTGTGTAACAACGCGAATCAGTTATGTTTAAGAATAATGAACAATCACAAACCAACAAGTTGCCCCTTAGCAACAAGAAAACAATGGCTGCGGTTATAGGCATTGAGTATATCCTGCAGGAAAACACGTGAGACTGGAGACTGGCGCATGCGCAATAGAATAAATTGACGTGGAGAGGTCCAAGCTTCCATTAGACGCATCAACATCCCCGTGGGCCTCTTTAAAATATCCAATCAATCGGATATTCATGAGGAAGTTGATATGGTCTTACCCACGTCGGTTTGCTGCATAAAACGGAGTAAGCATATGAATCCATCCGCGCTATCATGCGATAAAAATCGAAGGTCACCTTTAAAATCAAGAGCACACACACTAAGGGGAGAATTGCAAAGCGCACACATTGGAGATGGATCCCTTCTCAATAAAAACCCAAAGGTCAATGAGCCCTGGCACGATTACCTCCTCTCTTCCAGACTTTCATATAGAAGAGGGCTATCCCGACACACCATTCATAGCCCTTCAGGTCTAAAAACATGACACCCAAATTCGCCTTAAGAGGAAGATGAACAGCCTCCTTGGCTGCCTGATTCGCCAGTTCATTTCCTGAAAGACTAACATGACAATTACAAGAATTTATGAATTTTTAAAATTGGAACACTTTTTTAAGTTTTCCGAGATAATTTTTATGGAAATTCATGTCTTATGGGGTAAAATAGGATTTTTAAACCCTGTAGAAATTAGCGTGAAGGTTAAAAAATGGGGAGTAGTATCCTTTTAAAATTAAAAGTAACATTGAAAAGTCAAATTACATTTTTCATGTCATTTGAATTCAACGTTACTAACAAGAGTGTCGTCATAAAAAGAGCAACCTTATTGGCTCCTTTCAAACTAAACACCAATGAGGGTCAAGTTCTATAGATCTGAGTGTAAACAAATTCATCTTGGATCAAATTAATTAAAGCTCCCCAGGCCTAAAACTTTTGAGAAAAATCATACAAAAATATCCCTTTTGGTCAGTGGACTAGTAGTACTAGGCTAGACCCCAGACATATTTAATTTATTTACTTTGAGTTCAATTTTAATGGAAATAAAAGCATCAAATAAAATCTATCTGAGTCTCAATTTTCGTCACATACTCAACGATATTCTAGCTACTTGTGTGCTTCCCTCCTCCCGCCCCCCTCACCACTCTACAATGACAATATACAGTACTAACACCAGAAGCGCTGTCATAATATGCAATGATATTCCCGCTATTTGCGCGGCCCCCTTCCCCTCTCCAACCTAGCATCAAAAGCGCTCGAGTCTTATCGGCTCTCCCCGGGTAGAGGACGAGTTGAAGCCATCCTAGTCCGTCTGTATAGTAAGATTATGTGCTAACGGTTGGCGTTCTGTCTCAAGTAAATGTAATTTTTGTTTGCTTCTTTTAAGTGGTAGTGTTGTGGTTGTTAAGCTTATGTAATGGTTTCCACTGATGAAAGAGATCTTGTGAAGTGTTAAAGTGTTCGATTGTCAATATAGTTTGATAGGGTTTGAAAGTGTGAAATATGGAAGGGGACTCGGATTTGGAAATTGTTCCCTCACAACAAAGTTTGGGGAAAGGACCTGAGCCAAGTAGCAGGGTTAGTGAAGGTAGTTCAGTGGGATGTAGCAGTGCCGATTACCTTTCTCAATGCTATGCTCTCGACCAATTATTCGCAGTTTCGTTTGGAGCCCTCACTTTTGAAGAAAAGCAGCAAGTAATAATGAAAAGTAGGCCAACTCCAGACATGTCTGCTAAGACAAAAATGAAAGAATATAGATGTCATTTCAAAACAGAATATTATACTTCTTCAAAATGGTTAACTGCATGCGAATCAAAAAACAGGCTGTATTGTTACTAATGCAGTTACTTTCTAAATAAGATAGTAAATTGGATTTTCATCTTCATAGTAGGGGGGTGTTTAAAGGAACCTCCAACAAAATTCAAAACGACATCATTCATTTTGGATAAGATTAATTCGTAAATAAATGATGCATTTTTTCTAGCAATAATGTTGGATGAAACTACGGACATTGCAAGGCTCTCTCAACTTTCGACAGTCATTCAATATGTGAAAGATGGCAACATTTATGAAAGATTTATTGTTTTTCAGGTGTCAGCAGTGATCGCAATGCAATTATTTTAAGTCAGCATGTTTTTAAAATCCTTTCTCGTTTCAATTGTGAGCAAATCTTGTAGCACAAGCGTATGATGGAGCCGCTACATTTTCTGGACATTTAAATGTTGTAGAGACGCTTGTGAAAAAGTGGTGCTCAGGTGTACTCTTCATCCACTGTTATGCTCACAAACTCAATCTAGTTCTTTCTCAGTCTGTGAATCATATAACAGAATGCAAGATTTTTTTAAGACATTGAATGGCATTCTAAATTTCTTTTCACATTCATAGAAACGCATTAACGTTCTTAATCAATCTGAGGTAAAGAAGCGGTTTCCAATAGTTGCCAGTACAAGGTGGAATTGCAATTCCAGAATTGTGAACACGTTGAATTAAAATAAAACAGAGCTCATACAGTTTTTTGAGAATATTGCTGAAAATCCAGATAGGTTGGATACTGATACTTTCGTAACTGATAAAGGGTATGCGTCATCATTGAGAGATTTCGTTTTCGTCTTTCTACTGATGGTTTTCACCAACATCTTTTCTCTCACCGACACATTATTCAAAATTCTTCAAACCAAAACTTTCGATGTGAAATACTGCATCGATAAAGTAAAAAAGACGATCTCTCACCTCAAAGATGCTAGAAACGACTTTCAAGAGACCTATAGAAAAAAAATAAGAGGACGACAATGTGGAAGCTCCTAAGAAGAGACCAAGAGAAGATGACTCTTTGAATCCCAGAAATAAATATGTGCGTCTTTATGATGAAATTATTGACACCGTGGTCGGACAAATGGAGCTGAGATTTCAAGATCTTAATGAGCTGCAATTTATTGAGCTGCTAGATTAAAAAAAAGCTTCAAATCTCGATTTCCTGACTGACCATTTATTTTTGTCACTTAAGTCAATCTACGGTAATCTTTTCAATTTTAGTAGGGCTCGTAGTGGATTAGTGTTGGTTTACAGACTATCATAATTTTCAGACAAGGCTGTGACTGAAATTATGAAGTTCCTGGAAAAAACAGACTTAACAAAAGAAGCATTCCAAGAAACATATAAATTATGTTGTTTGGTAACAACAGTACCAGAGTGCACATCTACTACTGAGCACACCTTCTCTAGTTTGAAACGTATTGAGACGACTGTGCGTAGCACTCAGTGTGAGAATAGGTTCTCCACACTTGCTCTGTCAGTTGAAAAAGGCTTGCTAGATTAACTGCAGAGTCAAAAATCATTCCATGACGTTGTTAACGAAAAATTCTTTCAGAAAGATGACAGAAGGATTTCACTAATATGCAAATAAAGGTAAGTTTCAAATATTATTTTTTTATTTACTTGTTCTCTTATTTATTTATGTGTTTAATTTATTTATTTACTTAGTTATTTGTTTGCTTATTTCATATATAAATATTGTGAATCGCTTGGAGGAAGCTAAATTTAGTAAACTATGACCTGTAAAAGTGCATTTGCTAAGTTACATATTGTACATTAAATGGGGAGTATTACTCTTCAGGCCCATAATAAAAGGTGTCTTCATACCTAGTCCTCTTTGAGAAAAGTCACCGCATGCCACTGCTGTTGGTCTGGGTTTGACTAATATTAACCAAATCAATAAATCAAAAGGTTAAGTTTCTTAAATTTTGAGTACGTAGTGGGATCGTAAACGTGGATTGACATGGACTTTTTCCCCATCCAATTGGGATGAGAAAATAATATGTTTCCCATTCTTTCCATACAAAGTAATTTAATTTCACGTTTGTGATGTTCTTGTGGATAGCCTGAACATGTGCTAAGACATGGTGCATAGAAGAAAGCTAATAATTTTAATAAATACTTCGAAAAAACACTTTACAGTAATGATAACATTTTTAATTTAAAATGTGCCGGTGGTTCAGATTGAACGCCAACCACACTCGGGCAGATACATTGATTCCTATGTTTGATTTAAAACATTTGAAACACAATTTTAAAGACTCAAAATGTGTGAGGAAATGATTTCTCACTTCTTCTCCTTGAAAACGATCGTGGCAACGCTGCAGATGATAGACAGTGGACAGTTGCCAGCAGGTACACATAGTTCCTTGTTTGACAACAAACAGCGTTACACTACGGCTACGAAACTGTTTAAAATTTTAATGATTAAAATAATGTTTTAAAGCTCAGTACTAAACTAATAAATTATAAAAAAAATATCTAAAATCAGGAGAAAAATATTATCTAGCCTTGTGATTTCTTCTTTTTCCAACATTAATACTTACATCAATATTAATATAATTAAAGTAATTATTCATTTTAAAAAAATATAAAAAACTAATAGAACAATAAATAAAAATTCGAATCTAAGAAAATTGAAGTAAAAATAGTTCTGCTGTATATAGTAAAATTCAATTTTGAATATATCACTTAATTAAGTCATTATAACAAAATAGTGTGAGGCTGAAAATGTGATAGTTTTCATTGTATAATTTAATTAGTATGATTAGTAAATGTTTAACAGAGTCTTCTTTCTAGATAATATAAATACCTTTTCATTGGTGAAAACCGATTTCAAATCCATAGAACGGTTTTGTCACAATCTTTTATTTAGTATTACCATGTTTTGATGGGTAAGCAAGTGTTGACCAGCCTCTTAACAAATTCGTCAAGGAAAGCTGTTCTATTAGGTTAACGGTGAAAAAAAAATGAAGAGAACGCTTGTAAATTAGCGAAAAAGAGTTAATTTGGATGGTTTTTTACCTTTAAATTCATTTGATTCTTTCAAATGCAATGCAAGAGCAGAATTTATCTCGGCTGCAAAATCAATTATCTTATTATTATTATTATTATTATTATTATTATTATTATTATTATTATCTATTATTATCTAGGACCGTACCCGGCATCTCTAAGGAAGCTGGGATTGATAGAGTCGGGGAATTGTCAATGTGGTGAGGAGGGAACCCCTGAACATGTGGTGCTTGAGTGTGTCATTACACTAGAAGCAAGAAGGAACTACCAGAGAGAGATCCAGGGAAGATTAGTAGGCGAAGTACTGAGGGACCCAGTCTATTGGAAATTCTTAGACCAGATTGCACTGGAAGCGTCAGATAGAGCAAAGACAGCCTACATAGACAGACTTAAAGAGGCACAGGGACGAATAAGACGGGACGTTGACACTGACAATGACGAAGAAGATGACAGCGACACGGAGGGCGGGACTGACACGGACACTAGTGCGGTCTCAGCGGGGAGTGAGTAGGGAAAAAAGGATTGTTAAAAGGGGATAAGTGGTAACAATCCTTGCCGGGAAAAAAAAATGTGTATGTGCTGGGAGGAGCAAGCGCGAGCCCTGGGAACTGGATTCCAGTACGACTGAGTGTCTGAAGGAACACGGGGGATGCCCTTGAGATCCAGAAGACAGTTTTCCAGTCGTATGAACAAAAGTTAGTGGAATGATTATGAACTCTGAGGGGTTCCCTGCACCGTATGACCCACCACCTTGGAAACAAGAGAGGTGGGTTATGGTTGATGGGCCCTCAGAGTCAAGATGGAGAAAGGCGGCTGCCCTGCAGCCCTCTGGGTGATGGTGTTCCCCGGCAGTAATGGGAATAGAATAGTTTAGTATTTTAGCTTAGCTTAGTTAGTAGTTAATATATATAATTAGGGACGGGGGAACTAGATAGGGGGTAGATTAGGAAATTCAGCTGCCAAGGGTAGAAAGTAGGCGGGGCACCAACTCTGATAGGGCGCCTCCCCAGGTGGTTATTATGGGGATGCCCACCTCTGCTGAGCGCTTGGCGGACTCGGGAGTGAAATCCCGAGCATTGTGAAGGGCCTAGCGGGGGAGGGTACCGGAGGCGTAATATACCCGGGGTGGATCAAATTGAGCTAAGGGTAGTTGAATTTCATTTAAGTTAAGAGCCAAAATATGTGTTGTAATGATAAAAAGGAAATTCATATTAAAATTGTGTAAATTAAGTAAAAGTTGTGGAAAAAACGGCCCGGATTTAAAGATTGTAAGATACCGGGCCTGTAAACACTGAATAAATAAATAAATAAGCACCGCGTCTTAGTACCCGTTCGGGTTATACGCTTTAAGTACTAATTACGCTAATGGATTAGGAATTGGGAAGTTTGAATTAAAGGAAGAGAACCCGCATTTGCGTGGAGGGAGAGCGGAAAACTATTTAGGAAAAACCACCCCCAGTTCACCTGACAGAGATTCGAACCTCGATCTCCCCATCCTCAGCAGTCACGCTCAACACGACTAGCATGTTAGCCAACTACGCCACCGAGGCGGGTTGAAAAATCAATTAAGCATAAGTAAATACCACGATTAACAGAAGTAACCCTCTCATCATGACCACGTAAAGCTAACTCAAACGCCCCACAAAATTTAATACACATTATTAAGCGACGTAAAATGTATCTGTTGTCAACGTTTTCGTTGAGATTTTGTTGAACATACGCACTACTTAATTGCTCCTGAATATCTATTTTGCCTAACACATTGTATGTAGTCCACTGCTGCATTTAAATGATTTAATGATAGCTCATGCTTCTTAGCTCTTTCTGATAAATATTTTAAATCAGAAACACCACCTTTAATCCATGTAGAAGATTCTTCCTTTGAAAGCAAACAAAAGTAACAAAATAATTTGTAAGTCACTTCACATTCGCACATCTAATTATATTTATCATAAAGGTTTTTATTAAAATGTGTATGAAAGGTAAGTGATTTATTCGAGAAAGAACAGTCTATGGCCGTGTCTGAATAGTCCGTTTAAGGGCCCTTGGAAGCCATGTGCACTTTAAAGTTGCAATGACGTTGGCTTAAAGGCCGGAAGTGATTTTTGAGGGTGTCTGAATTCTCTTAAAGTGTACAAATGAACCCCTTATTGCGCACTTTACTAAGGGGCACATACGACTTGCCCTTTATCGCGCACTTTAGTTAAACTAGCTTTTTATAATGAATGAAAGTATTATTTATTTTGTGAAAATGGAATAAAACCTTCACATAATGTTAAATAAAACTAGTATGATTTGTTATTTGTTTATATATATGATGTTAAACAATTAAATTTCTCTTTCTAGTGTGAAAAATCTCTCTCAAAAGGAAATTTATTTACAAGTTAAAAGATCTTCACTAAAATTTGTTTGTGACTAATACTTTACAGATATAGGCCTAAGTAAATTAACTAGTGCAATATATATATATTTATATAATATACGTATATATTTAACAATTTCTCTACATATGCAAAAATGTTTAACTTGCTCACTGGTATCCCTGCGTACATGGCAGTAGCTGTATTTTTTTTTTTTAATCAGAAATTAATCATTCTGGCAAAATGTTTCAAAGCAAGAGATTAACATGTAACTTAAGTAATTTATTTTGGAATTTCTATGGGCCTATGTATTTACCTGGCAATACTTTTACATGCTTTAAAACAACTTGATATTAATATAAGCTAGGCCTAGTTTGTCAGCTTCCCCAAAATTTTAAAATTTATAAAACTGTGTTAAGATTGACCATTTTTGGTGCACGTTTTCCAAATACTTTTTTTTAACAAGAACAAACCCTAAGGTTACTAGAATTAAGGAAGATAAATGATAAATATGAATTAGCGCCTTAAAAAAGTCACCATTGACGAATGACGCCATTAACAAAACACTATCAAATTTTAATATCGTTACCATGGAAACGCATGTTTCAGAATTAGCCACCAGATGGCTCTAGCTGTACTTTGCTGTCCGAAATCTATCATGCACCCTATGTACTTAGGGGCGCCAGATACGTGTTATATTAAAGCGTGCAGTATTATATTAAAGCGTGCAGTAAAGTGCACAAGTGCGTAGGGGATAAACTACTCAGACACGGCCTATATTTAAAATTGGCATTGGTCTGCCTTTATAATTAATTAAAAGCTTTTAGTCAAAACTAATATTATTAATTATAAATAATTCACTGCACATAATTAATTTCGGAATTCATTTTTTAAACACTCAAACCGTTGAATGAAGAAGGATATGAAATTAGCCTACAGCTTTAAACATTTGCGCGCGATTGACTAGTGGCAAAACATGCTTGTTCTTTAGGGATGAACTGAAAATGTGAAGCTTGACCTTGAACGGACTAACAAGTTTTCGGCTACTTTACAATGGATGGGGATGAGAACAGTAAGGGAAAAAATATGTCCTTTCTACGGCCGGTATTACATTATCATATTTTTCTTCGTTCAAAGAAATAACACATATTTCTTTGATCAAATATAATTTATGATAAAATATTTGATGCCGTCTTTGATAAAAGATGTGTTTATCACACAACATCGCATTTCTTTCAAAGTTTCTACAATTACAGTATTATGTTATTTCTAAAATGAGCTCGAATGGTTTAATTTTATGTGCAGCGGCTATGAGTGAGGATGTGATAATCTCGTTGCTGTTAAAACGAAAAGAAAACCTGTGAAACGTAAAACAAGAAATAACTTCATAAAAAATAACAATTACGTTCATCACTTCCACACCCACTTAATCAATTTGTACAAAAATATTATTCAATCTTCCCTCTCTCAATAATTTAAGCATTTAAACAAATTACAAAGTTATTCACTGACAAAGCGACCCAAAATTTGTCTAAACCATTAAAGTGATTATGTTGTTAGTTTATTTTTTTTTGTATTAGTATTGGATTTAATATTTAGGTGTTATTTATTTATTTATAAATAATTATTACAATATTTCATTTGACCTATTACATTTTTAAACACTAAAAATATATTTTGTTGAAAAGTGCCCCTAAAATATTTGCGCCCTAAATTCATTTCTATTACTAACTGTCTCTCGCGTCCAGGTTAATCTTTCAGTTGCCATTTTCTTTGATAAAACCCTAGAGCCTGTTCTATAGCGTAAATCTTTAAACAAATATTTCCTTTGATAAAAGATATTTGACTATTCGTCAAAGTTACATCACATTTCTTCAACAAAGAAATGTGACCGTGTACTACTGCTCTCTCAGCGAGCCCTTCCCCTCCAGTGACGTGCATTCCCTACTCCTGACAAGAAACCTCTATCTCCAAGCTTCTACTCACACTTTCGCCCAGTAGTTTTAAATGTCATAATTATTTTAAGAAAAACTAGAAAGAAGTTTTTTTTTTTAAATTTTAATAACTCCCTTGTTTATATATCTTAAATATTATTATTACTATAGCTTCTAATTGTTTGTATGAATAACTTGGGGGTTTAGGTGGGAGGGCACGTGCCCTTGTGCCCTTTAGGACGAGCCGCCACTGCCCCACTTACTCAGTCATTCCAAGAAACGTCCTTTGTTTTCCAATACTATATTGAATATAGGGAAATAGGCATTTGAAATGTTGACAGAGCTAATTTTACAGTTGGAAATTTTACATGGTGCATCTTTGGAGTTGAATATTAAAATATTAACTAGAATTTGGTTGATGACATATATGATTTAAAAAAAAAAGCAAAATACTATAATATTAAGTTTTTTTTAAGTGGATGTGGACCCCCTCCAAGGGTGAGTTAAACAAATTTAATGTTGGAATCAAGAAATTACAATGGGGTCTGGACACCCTTGACCTCTAACTCCTTGGAAATGGCTGTTAATTTATTTCAACAAATTATAAAATAAAAACAATAGAAACAAATGAGCATAAGAATATGTCAGAGATTACAACCAAAACATGACATTAAGTTACTAGAATCATGCTTATAGTAACGATTAAGATAGAGAAATAATTATATTCATCGTTTAAAAATGGCTAAGATTCAAGTAACTCACAAAGATAAATTATATCAATATTATATATAGAAAAAACAAACAAACAACGGTTTATTTCACTAGCATAGTATTAATCTCAAATGAATCACCCTAACAAAAATATAAACTATACAATGAGAAGCTTCTAAAGAAATTATACTTCCTCTAGTCAGCCCCAAGGATAACAAATCAGTTAAGATGATTTATTAACTTAAGGCCCTGCCTACCCATAAATGCACGGTTCTAAACAAAATATTTTAAAAAAAATATATTTAATAATTCAACATTGTTGTTTTTTATTTATTTTAGTAACATATTTGGGCATCTTTCATAATTCTTATGGAATTTTCAAACCATGCTAAAACTAGTTATTGAAATATTTTCATTAAAATGTTTCCATTTCAATGCATTTTAAATGGGAAAACAAAAATTATTAATGGATTTATTTATTTTATTTGTACAATTAAGCTAGAGTGTTTGTTTATAACATATTATTTAATGAATAATTTCTTTTTCTTTTTAGACATATTTTTTAATTTGGGTTAGCTTCAATAATCACGACGATATTGAGCTCTAATGACTCCCAAGTCGACACTCTAGTCAAAATACGTGGTTTTTCATACAACTTTTCCTTCTGCAACTAGTTGTCTTAGCTGATAATAGGTGCCGTTAGTATGATCATTACCCATTTACAAGCTAGTATCATTTTGCAAGCGTTGGCTAACCTGCTGTATCGGAATGCATGCTGCAGTGGAGGGTTAAACTAATCTCTGTGACTTTCTTGAGTCAAAGAAACATTAATACCATGTACGTTAGGATAAGAAGGGCCAATGTCCAATCATGAAAATTTGCGTAGTTAAATATAAACAATTAAACATCTTAATATATTCAGTAACTAAAATACTCACAAAGTCTTCCTGCTGTGTGAATAAATATAGTTGGTCCCTACTTACTTCAATGAGAGTATTACTCTAGTGATACATTATTTTCAAAGAAAAACCCACATGCTTCTCCATACACAAAGTTTTATGACATTAGCCCTTATTTAACTGAGGCAGTAAAACATGTAAAATTCTTCACTCTTATCTTATATTCTTTCTTGAGTTTTCTCATTCTTGAGCACTACACGTTGTAATAATAAGTGTTAATATTCAAAGTATAGGAAAACTACTGTACATTGAATTTTTAATCCACTATTAATAATAAATAAAAATAAACATTCCTGCTCATATCAAACATAGTTATTTTAAATAAAATTTGGTCTAAATGTAATTTGGAGACGTTCTCAGTATAATTTTATATACTAGTTTTTATTTTACGGTCTAGGATTTGACTCTCATTGGACTTTGGAATAAGTTATTTTTCAAAAAGTTAATGAACGAAGTTTTTGGTAGTCAAGATGTGAAAATGTTTATTTTATTTTATTAGCTTGTTAAATGTGATTACTTTTAATTTGAACCTGTTGCATTCTCGCAGTTTGTGCGCTCGTTTCGGAAGAAATGTATCGAATCCCGAACAATAAGTACCCACGGTGATTACTTTTTATATAATTAACAATATGTGACCTTTTTGCTTTCGAACAAAATCCAATGGATTGTATAAATTTTGAGGTGGAGAAGTATTTACAAAATATTATTTTATATCCTTGTGAATAACAAGTCTATGAAGAAAGGCCGCACAAAGAAAATCAAAGATATAATTGATTATTTAACTTGTAGTAAAGGGTAAGTTTTTTAATGGTATGCATATTACTGGCGCTTAGGCTATCTGTATCTACTAATTTAAGTACAATGGATGAGTAGCGATACTATTTTATTTACTGTAGAAATAATATCAAAATTAAGATACAAATAAATATTTCTATATAACAATGCAGCGATTATTCTGATATTTCAAGTGCTTTTTTTTTTTTAAAAAAAAAAGCTCTTAGCTGAAAGTAAATGTTACTAACACTCTGTAACGCACTTATTGTATGTTCAAAATCACTTGTTCCTTGGCCGAGTTCGTATCACGCTAGTACTAAGTAATTTCAACCTAACAGGGAATCGAACTAGTCAAGTTATTGAGCTGATTAATTTACGCACTCAGTGCTCAGTCATAGCACTTTAGAAATATTGACCACGACATGAAGCCGATGATAAGTAAAATAAATTTAAAACCATTAAGATTAATGAACTTTTGTGTTCCCTATGCCATAAAGTAAGTAAGTAAGTATTTGATACCCAACCGCCTCTGTTGTATAGAGGTCAGATTTACTGGCTTCAGATCCTGAAGTCCCAAGTTCGATCCCCAGTGCCCCTAATTCTGTCTGTGAAGCAGTGGGTCTGAAACGGAACCAAAATCAACCTCGTGAGGACAAATGAGGAGATAATTGAATGAATAAGTAGCGCTTCAGTCTAGAAAACTGAGATAGAAGTCTGGAGGGCTCGTTGTGCTAACCACATGGCACTCTCAGCTTGAAAATGTTGGCACTATCTTTGCCAACATACGGCAGCCTCTCGATTGGTATAGCCTGCTTGCAGGTTGATACCATGGAGATATTACTCAAGTTAAACTCTACAAATAGGATAAAAAATTATTCCCAAAAACATTTATTTCTGGAAAATTGTGTAAATCCTATAGATGTTTGAAAACTCTAAACACCGTATTAAATAACAGATACCCACTTCAGTGGCTGAGTGGTCTAAGGTGTCACTAGTGTTAAATTGGCGTGCTGATAGCGGAGCACTTGGGGTGCAAATCCTGGTCGAGTCTATTGAGGGTAGTTTTTCCTAAATTGTTTCCCCATCTTCCAAAATAAAAATGCTGGTAGATAACCTCTCAAATGCTTCTTTCCTCATTACCACCCAATTATATTATCATACAAGCGTATAACATGAACAGGTAGTATGACGTGGTGATATCAGTAATAAAAATAACAGATATATTTATAGTCAAAATTGTTATAGTCTTCGAAATGAAACTGCTTTTAAAATATGTTATTGCCTCCTTAGCCTTTAAATTTTAAAAATTAGCCAAAGCACAGTGGCCAAATTTAGCACATTAAATTTTAGTTATTTTTTATTTTACCTGCTTACTAATAAACTCAAATAAATGGTACGACAAAATCGTAAGCTACATACTCTCTCGTAAAGGTTATTTATTATAGTTAGTGATAAAATCTTCAAAAATAAGTTATCTCTAATTTTACCTTAAATAAATTTTTCTCTGATAAATAAGTGTACATTATTATTTATCACTACCCTCACCAGATATTTATTTGAAAAAATTTCAATAGTGGTACAACAGCATTAATCTGGAGTCACGTGACACTTTGATATGCTAATTATTCAAAATGGTTACGGGTACAAAACTTTCTCTTTGTGGTACTAAACGGTACAGAGCTAGTACAAAACTTTGGCATGAAAAAATTCTAAAGTGGTACAACAGCATTAACCTGGAGTCACCACTTTGATATACTAATTACTCAAAATTGGTACAGGTACAAAACTTTTTCTTTGTGGTACAAAACGATACAAAACTAGTACAAAACTTTGGCATCAAAAAATTCAAAAGTGGCACAACAGCATTAACCTGTAGTCACCACGTTGATATGCTAATTACTCAAAATGGGTACGGGTACAAAACTTATTTGTGTTACAAAACGGTACAAAACTAGTACAAAACTTTGGCATCAAAAAATTCAAAAGTGGTACAACAGCATTAACCTGGAGTCACCACTTTGATATGCTAATTACTCAAAATGGGTACGGGTACAAAACTTTTTCTTTGTGGTACAAAACAGTACAAAACTAGTACAAAACTTTGGCATCAAAAAATCCAAAAGTGGTACAACAGCATTAACCTGGAGTCACCACTTTGATATGCTAATTACTCAAAATGGGTACGGGTACAAAACTTTTTCTTTCTGGTACAAAACGGTACAAAACTAGTACAAAACTTTGGCATCAAAAAAAGTTCAAAATTAAAAAGAAGTAAAACAGCATTAACCTTGAGTCACCACTTTGATATGCCAATTACTCAAAATGGGTACGGGTACAAAACTTTGGCATCAAAAAAGTTCAAAATTCAAAAGTGGTACAACTGCATCAACCTGGAGTTACCACTTTGATATGCTAATTACTCAAAATGTGTACGGGTACAAAATGGTACAAAACTAGTACAAAGCTTTGGTATAAAAAAATTCAAAAGTGGTACAAAATGGTACAAAACTAGTACAAAACTTTGGCATAAAAAAATTTCAAAAGTGGTACAACAGCATTAACCTGGAGTCACCACGTTGATATGCTAATTACTCAAAACGGGTACGGGTACAAAACGGTACTAAACTAGTACTAAACTTTGGCATCAAAAAGGTTCTAAATTCAAAAGTTGTACTACAGGTTAATGGACGTCTAGCTCACTGGAATGGATAAGCTAATTTTTCTGCTCGAGAGTGTGATTGTATCTTGACGTTATGTCTCCCCACGTTTAGTCAAACTTGGTCGCCTACACACTTTACGGTCCGGCACTACACTTCTTATCTCTCTCAGTTCTTGGAAAAAGTTTGCTTGCTGCCTTTACTGATTAACGGTCACGGTCGCCAGTCTCCCAATTGTTTAAACAAACCAGTAATTCTGCCAACCTGATGGCTGGAATCCACCAGTTTGTATAACTTTAGCAACGCGATCTATTTTGATAGCTGAAAGCTCAACACACCGCCAGAGAGGGTAGGCAGGGCCTTAATCGTCCTACGGTTTGAAACAGATTCCGTATATTTATTTTAAAATATATATAAATAAGGAACTGTCACAACACATAGTAGCTACAGAGTTAAGTAGTTAGATGAATGTAATTTTTATTCGTTAGCTAAAAAAATAGTTGTACTCCTATGAACATGAGATATCTGTAATACATGACATGGTAAAACAAATGTTGATGATCATTGTGTTTGGGAGAAGTGAACTAGGGATGGAAAAAAACTACTCCTTTTGTGGTACAGGAGCAATCTTCTACTGCTCCACCATTGAACCTGTTCCTTTTACCTGCTCCTTTTTGTCACAGTCACTATATTCGTACCTACTCCCAGCATAGTTTTTTTTAACACTGCGTCTACTGCCCGTTCGGTTATACGCAATTATGCTAATTACTCCAATGTGTTAGGGAGTAAGATGGCTGATTCTAGAGGAAGTGCACCCACATTAGTTTTAAATGATAGTTTAAAAACGTTTAGGAAAATCACCCTCAGTGCACCCAACTGGAATCGAACCTTAATCTCCCTGTCATCGGCAGTCCAGTATAGCACGAGTGTGTGAGCGATCAATCTCTTTAATGTAGTTAAGAATAAAATAAAAAGTAATTTGTTTTCGGAGGACCAGTTTTAGGTATACTAAAACAGAGACGGGAGTTGAATGTTGATTTAGAAGAAAGGTGTATTGTGTAGGGCCTACCTTTGAGGGTGTCGTTGACTGGAGATCCGAGAATACCTGGGAGCGCTGGTCTTGATCTTCTTGATTCGAGGATGGTCTTCTTAAGAATATTAGTTTGCGAAAGGAGCTCCCCTAAACACTCGCGTTTAGTGAGTACATATTATATTAAATAAAAACACACACAGAGAACATTATGAAGAGTCGCGCACTAAAATCACTTTCCACAGGTTTTTTTTACGAGTTCATATTCAAACAAAACCGAGCAAGAGAGGTTCACCGAGTTGTGATAGAGATTGGTTTTCAACGCACACAGTTTGAGGCGGAGTACGCTACAGGTGTGTGAGGGTTTACTTGGGACTGGTAAGGGGATAGAGGGTTGACGAGTTCCGAGAAATCTGCCGGCCCGCAAAGTTGAGTGAGGGGAATAGGGGTGGAAATAACCAAATGTAATTAGCGAATAATGAAATTTGCAACAAACTAGCGAATCATGAAATATGCAACATACCGGCCTCCTTGAACCGATAGTCGGTTCAATCAAAAGGTAGAGATGGAGAGAGAGTTAGTATACAAGAAGAGAAACGAGTAGAAAAACTAGACAAGACAATGCATTAGTTGAGGGGTAATGGGAAGACCTTAACTGCAGGTCGAGAGAGAGAACCTGAAGAAGTTTGAAGGGTCACAACTCTTACTACGCCATCAGGCCCTGGAAATATTGCGGTTATTCTTCCAATGCACCATGAGAGGGTAGAGGTCTTTTGCCCATGAACTAGCACTAGGTCACCAATTTTCAGGTTATTAGTCTTCACTGTCCACTTCGAACAGTACTGAAGAGTATGCAGATATTCCATCTGCCACCTTTTACAGATACGCTGAGAAAATGCCTGTACTAGTTGCCATCTCTTGAGGCGGTTCGTTGTACCTTCTGCGAAGTCGACTTCGGGAACTGAGTTGATAGGGGATCCAATTAAAAAATACCCTGGAGTCAAAACATCGATTTCAGAGGGATCCACTGAGATAGGAATGAGAGGCCGAGAATATAGCATTGCTTCCACTTTTGTTGCGAGTGTGATGAACTCTTCGAGTGTCAAGATCTGCGTTCCAATCACTCGGGTTAAATGATGTTTGGCGCTCTTTATTGCTCGTTCCCATAATCCACCTTGATGAGGAGCTGCAGGTGGTTGAAAATGGAATCGGATGGAATGTTTAGCTGCAAAGTGATTCAAACTTTGCTGAGTCTTTGTTTGGTTGAGAAAACCACGAAATATTCGAGTCAGTTGAGAAGATGCTCCAACAAAATTTGTGCCGCAGTCAGAATAAAGATCGGTGCACAATCCTCTCCGTGACACAAATCTAGTGAAGGCGGCGATAAAAGCATCTGATGATAAGTCAGTGACAGCTTCGATATGCACGGCTTTGGTAGAAAAACAAATAAACATACACAAATATGCCTTAACAGACTGGAGGTGTCTGAGAGAGTGTATCTTCACCAAGAAAGGACCTGCATAGTCCATTCCAGTTTTTAGAAACGGTCAAGCTTGAGCGACACGTGTCTCGGGTAGATCTCCCATCATAGGTGGAATGAGTCTTGGCTTACATTTGAAGCATCGAATACACTTGTGAATTCTTGAGCGGATGATGCTGCGAGCGGACATAATCCAAAATTTCTTGCAAACCGTCGCTTGCAGGAGTTGAGGACCGGAGTGTAGAGTGTCATGATGGTAATGATCGATAATCAGATTTACGACATGATGAGACTTGGGCAAAACAATGGGGTGTTTAGAATCATGAAGAAGGTTAGAGTGTCGTAGCCGTCCTCTGACTCGAATTACACCATGTTCATCTAAAAATGGTTAAAGATGCTGAAGTCGTAGACTACAACTTTTATCCATTTGGAGAGCTGAGATATCTTCAGCAAAATGACCAATTTGAATTTGTTTACAAATTGTCAGGTTAGATTCACTAATTTCTTCAGGGGTAAGAGGTCCGGCTAATTGGGGTTTACCCCTAGAGTTATTGACGAATCGCAGTACGTAGGCGGTTACGTGCGTGAGTGTTGTCCACGATGAGAACTTGAAGAGTAGCTCCCATTCTTGAGACGGAGTTGAGATCAGCATGTTGAAGGGTGAAGGTTTCATTTCTAGAAGATGTGCGTCCAGCACAGGCATAAATTGCGGTGAAGGCCAAGTCTGGGATGAGGAACGAAGCCAGAGTGGCCCATGCCACCAAAGGGGGTGGTCGTAGAGTTGGGATGGTGAGAGACCACGAGAAGCACAATCAGCAGGGTTGTGAGTCGATGAAATGTGAGGCCATATGTGAGGTGGGGATCATTCTTGAATTTGTGCAATACGATTTGCAACATACACCTTCAAGCGGTATGGAGGGGTTTGGATCCATGACAGGACAATGGATGAATCGCACCATGCAGTGGTTCAGTCTATGCGGCACTGGTAAGAGAGAAGAGAGGTACAATATTTCAAGAGTTTGGCAAGAAGATGAGCACCACACAATTCTAGGCGAGGTATCAAGAGGCGTTTGAGAGGTGCAACACGTGATTTTGCCAAGATAAGAGTGACCTTGACCTCGTTATCTTGAGAAGTACATCTTAGGTACACAACGGCGGCGTATCCTTGTTCTGAGGCATCTGAGAATCCATGAAGTTGTATATTTACTGATTGAGACAGTGAGAGAGAGCGTGGCACCTTAACATGTTGAAGCGAGGGTAGTTCCTTGAGAAAGGTTTTCCAACGGGTAGCCACTTCACTTGGAAGGGGTGAGTCCCATTGAAGTCCAAGAGTCCATAAATATTGGAGAAGAGATTTCGCCCAAAATACTACCAGAGTTAGCCAACCACATGGGTCATAGATTTGTGCAACGGTTGAGAGAACATTGCGCTTAGTGGGTATAGTCTCAACAATGTTTATATTGTACGAAGAGGTATCAGAGCCTGGCGTCCACTGGAGACCTAGAATGCTAATATGAAGTTGTGCTTGGGTGTGAAAGTAGAGAGGCATTTCTCTGTGTTCTTCTGGCACGGAGTTCAGCAGCTGGGGTGAGTTTCTAGTCCATTCTCTAAGTTCAAAGCCCCCTTTTGAGAGTAGTGTAGTGAGTTCGGTTTGTAAACTATGCACATCTTCGACCGTGTCTGATCCAGCGATGATGTGATCCACAAAAGTTTGGTTTTGTAAGACGGATGCAGCACAAGTAAAGAGATGTCTGTCATCTTGGACCAATTGACGTGGAGTTCTTAGCGCCAGAAATGGTGAGCTCGACATACCATAAGTGACGTTTGTTAGTTGGTAAATGGAAAGTGGAGTGGCTGGATCATCATGCCTATAAATTAGTTGATATTTCCTCATAATGAACCCTGATTTGGCGATACATCTGACGAATGTCACACGAGAACACAAAGGAATGTCGTCGAAAGTGGAAAATGACGTCACCAATGTCATTTTGAAGCTTTGGTCCAGGCAAGAGCGTATCATTAAGGGACACATTAGTTGAGGTACGAGAACTAGCGTCGAACACTACCCGAAGTTTCGTGGTGGAACTATTTTGTTTGAAAACACCATGATGAGGTAAGGGGCAAGTCTGGAGAGGGGTGAGTGCCACACAAAATCATATAGCCAGAGTCGAGATAATCTTGCATGAATTCAGAGTACATGCTTTTGAGTTGAGGCTGAGCTTGCAATTTTCTTTCAAGTGAGTTGAATCTGTGTTTGGCGGCAATGTCTGACGTTCCAAGATGGGAGTGAGATTCTTTGAACGGAAGTCGCACGACATACCGTCCTGTGTCATCCCGGGAATGAGTGGAGAGAAAATGGTCTTTACACATCATTTCTTCTTTAGTTGGTCCAGCTTCATAGGGTGGTTCTTCAGCTTGCCAAAACCGTTGTAAGGATTCATGAAGGTCATGATCTGAGATTGAGAGGAGCGTCACCAGACCACCGAAATCATTTCGTTTGTTGTTAAGGGGGAACTCCCACCAAATATCTAAAATACTTGTACTACTAACCTCCTTAAATCTGATGGTAGTTATTATTTAATAGATTTGTACATTTTTCTCCTATTAAAATAAAGTTGTTTGTTACAGACAATATTATTGGTTTATTGTAAATCCCACCATTAACAAAAGATATAACATATTGAACTTCAAACCCGTATTTTAAAATAATTTTAATATTTTTTATCGTCCATGATTACGCCGGAAAATACCTTTTCAAAATTGTATGTCTCCTGTTTTCAAAAGATTGTCTATGTGGCTATTTTCCAGTAGAAATAATTTCTAGATTTTATTAAAAAAAATATTAAAAAAAATTTTTATCATTTTTAATTAATAAT